>JARPMJ010003784.1:0-86730 GCA_033366665.1 Phoxinus dragarum
TGACACTTTCAGAGCTGTTTTCTGCATTAGCTGCCTCGGACCCGTCCTTGCTCAGCCAAACATGGCTTTTAAATCTATCCTGGTGGATAACTGCTCTTCCATCTACTGCACAGTCAGATCTCTGCGGGAAACTCAAGAGATGTCTTTTCCTACTTCTCCTGAAGGACGTACTGAGACTAATACTGAATGGATAGCATTTCATCCATAATAATACCATGTGTGAAACAGAGAGCTAGATGGCTTTGAAGATACGGATTCAGTTTTAAAGGGGACATACCATAAAAAATGTATGGATTAAGTAAAAGAGTGTGAAATATACGTAGGTTGGTTGGGAATTGAGAGATGGTTCTTATTTTGCAATTATATCGCATGACAAATTGTTTTCTGCAAAGCTAATGACTGCTTGAGACGGTTGTTGGCCTGTTCACACTTAACGATTAGGGTTGGGGTTTAATAAATAAATCAAATTGAGTTAACTTAAAAAAATAAGGCAACCTATCGCATTCAACTTTTTAAGTTAACTCAACTAATTCGCTCCAGTTAAAATCAACTTAAATACTTTTGTTCATGAGTACCAGGTATTCTTTTGAACTTTAAACTTCTTGTCAAGACAACTAAAAAAAACAAGTTGAACCAACTTAAAAAATGCGTTAAGTAGCCTTATTGTTTAAAGTAAGCTATACTTTTCTTTTCTTTTTACAGTGTGACCACAACAGGACGATTTGGCTGCAATAGGGAGGTTTTGTCTGCGACAGCAAAAAGTCAAACCCCCTCGGTTGAAATCTCGTTCTGGTTGTTTTACTGCGGGCCCCCAGTGCCCTTGCCTGAAGTAGTATGTCATCCTGGACTTTTCGCCTACTGTTTTTCGCATACTATGCATTCTGACATACTACTCTGTTGGCGTACTGTTTTTCGCATGCTAAATAGTAGGGAAGTATTTGATTTCAGACGCAACAAGTGTAAACTAGGTAGTTTCCAAATGCAAAGAGGTTAGCTAATCATAACAGAGCTATTTCACATGCAGAAGTCTTAAAGGTACAGTAGCAAACACATGTGTCTGAAAGACAATGAAACTACAGCACATTGCAACTCATTTAGTGCAAGAAACCTGAACTTATAATAAAATGCTATAAAGCGTGGATTATATGGCTCATTTAAAGTCCAAGGGCAGAGTGAAGTGCTCACATCAGTAAGGCTTTCAAGATGAAGGCTGAAGCTTTCAAATTATTCACTGAAATTGATTCTAGGAAAGTCCTGACATCCTCTTAACAGCAATGGTTCCGACAGCACAAAAAAACTCATTCAGAAGAATAAGGAAGTCAAAGGTGTTGAAAATCAGTGGCTTCGGGCAGTGTTGCGTCCTGTGTGCAGAGCACCAGCTGTAAGACGTGTGCAGCTTTTACCCTTGGTTTAACAAGCAGACAGCTAAACAAGCTGTCTTGTCAAAACAATGAAGCATCAGTCTGCAAAGATGCTCTATTAAAGTGACCCAGAGCATCAACTTGACAGTCAGCAGGGCATGCAATAGCACTGAAATGTTCTCAACAAAATATGCTTTGTTGAATACATTTATGAGCTCTATTTATCTGACATCTGTTATATGGATTGTAATGGTTTTATGAATTGTAAATGTAGTCTGTAAATGCTCTCCAAAGCCGCTTAACAATTGATACAATCTCCATTTAGCACTATCGATGCTAACAACAATGGTGTGGTGTAGTGGTTATGCGCCATTCAGAAATCAACTGGGAATGCCTTTTATGTTGGAATTAAATTTCTCAATTTGGACTGAGGTAGTAAACTGGACGGACGGACGGACGGATGGATGGATGGATGCTCTCTCTGTCATTCTAATTCAAATTTCAATTCAACTTTCTATGTTGATTCTACACTCATGATTTCAAAGGGAGTCAATTCTTCCTAGAGTTCTCAACGGGTCGGGTCGGCCCGACAAACCCGACGGGACCCGCGGGGTCGGGCCGGGTTCGGGTCGAAAATATAAGCAAATGACTCGGGTCGGGTCGGACCTCGGGCTTAATCTTTTCCGCTCAGTGAAAAAAATTAAAATAATCATCGCTGCTGTTCACCGTAAAGAAAGTCTGGCTGCTGCGTGTAACGTGGCGTGCATCATGGAGAGGGGTGCGGGCAGACCTGACGCCGCTGCGTGCGCGCCTTTAGCCTGGAGAAGAAGATGGAGTTGGTGAAAAGTAAACTTGCCGCAGGTGAATTCACCATCGCTACTACAGGAGTGGGAAATTAGAGGTCTGGAAAGTGTTTGGACTGGTGCTGGATTCTGATGGAAATTCTACAGGTTATGTACAGCCCGCCCGCTGGCTGGGTACATGTTTGAGTTCTTTTTATTTATTATTGTGTGAAGAATTTTATTTAGACTAAGGCATATTTATATTTATATATTTAAAGTTTATTGTTTCAGTTGTTTGTATTGTTAAAAGGCGTGAACATTAAAGGTTGATTTGAATTCCCGTCTGCTGGTCATAACGTGTATGAGAAAAAAAATACACGGCCGTCAGGCCGCGGGCCGGGTTCGGGCAGATAATTCATGTTGATTTGTCGGATTAGTTCGGGTCCGGGCTTTAAAAGGTTGTAATTTTCAGGCCCGTTGAGAACTCTAATTCTTCCATTCAAAATGTAGCACAACCCTGGTGGTTCCAGATCTAAACTGGCAGATGAAAAGGTACATGTTCAAACTGATCGACTGTATGATCTATCACCATCCCATCGTACCCTTCAGCGCTCCAGGGAAACTGTCCCTGTAATATGGGCACTAAGTCACTTTGGATAAAAGCTTCAGCTGAACATCTACTGTATGTCAGACTATGTATTTACCTAATCTAAAGGTAAAGCTTACATTTTTGTTAGCATCTTATGAGATTCTATATAAAATATTGCAGCTGTGCATAGCATTTTCTCATACCAGTTTGGTGTTTAACAAAGCAATATTCTAACCCCTAAAAAAATCGATGTTGACCTTGGATACATGCATTGTATAGATTTTCTAAGCATATTTCCGATGCAACAGCTGATTGTTCTTATTAAGTATGGATGCTTGCTCTGAACCGCACATGGCATCGCACTTTGTAAAACGGACAGGAGAGGCAGAGGATAAACACTGGCTGGTGGCTAAATTGTCATTACTGGCAGATCCGTGGTGAATTGCCCTTCACAGGGCAGTGCACACGGGTTACTGCACACCACACTGGGAGAAGTGAACCGTCAGGGCAATGTGAGAGATGGTCAGTATCACACAGCCTGTGTTACTACAAACAGAAAAACAGCGCAAAAAACGTCATGTATACAACAGAACACACTACAAAAAAAAGTTTCCCACAATGCACCATGGTCCTTCCATTCTAAATAGCCCAAAAGCAACAACATTTTTCCCAGAATTTTTTTAACTCACAAAATAGACACATCTATAGACACCACTCTCTAAATGAAAAGCAGTAGGACTGTTCCAAAGTGCGTCAAATTGTCATCTATGACAATCCATGCGATAAGTTTTGGCAGATTGTGTCTGAATGCACTTTAACTGCACTCAAAATGTCAATTCTCTTATTTGATCTCAGGGGCTTCAATTTACAGATGCATCAGCACTTTGAAAGGAAATTTGATATCAGTGCTTCTCTGGCATCCTGGTGAATTTCTTCTAGTGCCACTGCATTTTTACAGCTCCCGTTTGTGGGCTATTTTTACCCTGACTGAGACAAGATAATGCCCATTTCATTGTGCGCTGTGATGTCATTGCTCCTCCGAGGGTCTAGTCTAAAGTAAAGGTTGCAGTACAGCTGCGGGATGTGTGCATTTACGCTGACTGATCACTTTCTACATGTAGTCCTCATCAAAAAGGCCATTCTGCCATGTGAGCACAAAATAGGATATTGCTGTTTTATTGGCCACTTAAATGGATGCACAATTGGATACTACAATTAAATCTCCTTATTAATGACCATCTCTGTTCACTTTAATGGCACCAGCGCAGACGGTAAATGCTTTTACAATGTTCCGAATACAATTCAAATTTCATAAGAGTGCTGGGTAGGTTTTCCCAAACATAATAATCATGGATTTTCTGCAACAAAAGAGCTCTGCCTGAGAATGGAAATGTCTGCCTTCATTTACAAATCCTAATGCGTGCATGTGTCCCATGGTGACCAGCATAATTCACACATTACTGTGTAAAAATCCATTTGTGCAGTTCAAATCTGAACTGTAAATGTGTGATTCACACTGTCTATAGAGACGAGAGTATCTTTATTCATCCTGATCCCCAACCATTTACAGTAGAGCCTGTTACCTTGGTGACAGAAGGAAAGGTCAGTTTCAAAGAGAGAGAGGGAGAAAGAGAGAACAATCTGACTGACTGGACCTACTAGACCTTGCAAAGATTTGTGCCTCCTGAAAATGTGCATTAATATGGATGCAATAGGCATGCTGTTTGTGCATAGGTTTATTCGTGTAGCGTGATGTAACTTTCAGTGTTACTACTGAACATTATTTTGGTAAGGGATCTGAACAAAACTATGTATTAACATGTATTAGCATGTAACACCGTGCTATTTGTGCTACTGACATGAATAAGGCTTCAAATAATGTACTGTATGCGCTTACCAATAAATAACCACAAATAAACCAACAGCCAGTAACAGGCTGACAATTAAGGCTCGTTCACACCAACTTTGTTAAGGGAGCGCTGCAGTTTTGTCGTCTTCCAATTAAAATGCTGGACTAAATGCTAATTCTTTTATATTTAGAATGATTTTTTAGAACTAGATCTTATATTTATCATTGGTGTGAACAGGCCTTTAGAGCAGCATTATTGGGGGGGGGGGGGGGGGGGGGATCGAATTGTGATTTTATTTTTATTTTTTTAAAGACTCCACGTTCGCTAAGCTTGTTTGTAGAACTGCACAATTTGGTCAAAACTTTTGTGATTGTATGTCAATATGACTACAAAAAGGGTTTTAAATGAACACCTGCCAACTTGCCAAATGCAAGTAAAAATCAACTGTGGCGAGTAATGCTGTCAAATCACTAACCAATTTGGCGTGTTACTTATTATGTTTCACTTTGCTGGAAAGTTTGTGTGATCCAAGTTTGTGTGATCCAAATTTGCCCAGATTTAACGCAAATACTCAACTCGTAGTCATCATGATATTAAATTAAGCGTATTGCGCCATCATGATATTAAATACAGCGACTTGAACATGCATGTCACTATACGCAACAAATAACGGCACGCTTGTTCATTTGCATTAAAGAAATAGCGAAGATTAAAAAGCATTTGGTTAACAGAAAAGACATTGTTATTTTCCAACATCATTTTTTTTCACATTTTATAATATATATATATATATATATACATATACACACAAAGTAATAATATTAACTCAGTACATGCAGAGATGAGTTTGTGTAGAGCAGCATTTATTGCGAACCGATGCGCTCCGAGACACTGAAAAACGAATTGTGTAATAGAACACAGTGGAGTTCTTAAATATGCAAAACATTTTGAACAGATCAATCATAGGCCTGTTTATTTTATCTCGTCTAGACTACTGTAACTCTTTATACTATGGTGTAAGCCAATCCTCTTTAATGCATCTACAGATGGTGTAAAAAAATGCTGCTTTAAGGTTGTTGACAGGCAGACGAAGGTTCGATCACATTACGTCATTCTCGTCTAACTTAACTGGCTACCGGTTAAATACAGAATTATTTAACTCTTAATAATCAAGCACATTCTTATCTTTCAGAAGCAATTTCCATCCATAAACCAAACAGGACCTTGAGGATCTGTAATTTAGATGGTGCAGCCCTACTAAAAAACCACTAACAACAGACATCCGAAACTGCACAGTAAGGCCCTGACATCAATCCTAACATCATGATGCGACTTTTGCACGAGCAACCACAATCATATTTTCTTCAGAAAATTTAAAGGCCTAGTTAGTCCTCTTGTCCACTGTATAAAAACTTTGGTTTGCTGGAAACCAATGGCCCCCCGTCTGAAATGTATAGATCCACAGTCTGACACTGAGAATTACTAAAACAACCCAGGAGCTGTTACATAACTGAAAATTATGGCTGTTTCAAACCCACACATGGTGGCTCGCTCTGACCAGTCTGTGACCCCTTTAGGGTCTGACATGTAGCTTTTAACAGACTGTCTATGTAAAGTACATTATATGTGTATTATTCAAGGAGGGCAGATTCTCCATGGACACTAGACATAAAAAATGTAAGACTATATTTGAAAAACGGCCTAGTCATGTACATTTTGTAAATCCCATCGTGTTACAGCTAAAATTAAAAAATGGAGACGGGCTTGTTGCTCGACTGTTCCACTGAAAAAAAGAGAGATCTGAGCCACTAGAGGTTCTGATGTTTCACCGTGGCTCAGTCAAGGGTCTTTAGAGGACATTTAGTTTCATTTCCTTCCTCCATCCCATTTCCTCATTTCCCCAGCGAGCATCAATGCTCGGAATCTATCTGCCCGACGAGTGGGCGTCAGCATTCGTGTTTCCCCCTTCAACCTAGAGATGCGACAGTGACTATCCGGCATTACGATGACAGTGTGAAATACTCGCCAGGCTTTTTTTTTTTTGTACGTTTTGCACAACAGGGAACTAATGTCAGGGGGTTGCGTACAGTATTCGCAAAAATGTACTGTAGATAACTTCACTGTTTCATGATGAAACCTTACAAACTTTACTCTCACTCACATCTGTCGATATCTAAATAAACGTCTGACGGCCTGTTGCAATTTCCTTCCACTCTTCACAAAAGTGCACACGTTAAACGGAAGAAGCCCATAACCCAGCCACTGTCTGAGCAACGCAGTGCGTGAGAAAGGCACTCGGCTTTGTGGCTTCCTCAAACTTGCACTTCCACGTTTCAAACCTGCCCATAAAGCTTCTGTGCTCTCAACCTGTACTATATGTAGAATCCGCAGACTGCCGTTTCATTTTATATGACGATTAGCCTATATAATATAATATTATATAATAAATGATTCGTTAAATATATTAAATAATATAAATAAATTGTAAAATAAATAAAAATAGAAACCAAAAGAAAAATAAATATTACTATTTAAACTGTACACTCAATCTTACTGGGCCCAAAAAAATTTAACAACAATGTATATGTACATATATATACATATATATATATATATATCTTCCTCAAAATTGCCTGTCTAAATGTAACTGTAAAATATTGTGTAACCCCTCCTTCACACACAAAAACACCCCCTTTCTTTCCCCGAATAACAACATTAATGCAGAAATTTCAGGGACGAATTCGCCATTATATTTTAATTACACGGCTATCGTGGGGTGAAGGGAAACCCAAAGTGCCCATCGGGCCCCTGGAGGTGCTCTGATGAGGTGGGGACTCCGGCTTTTAGTTTGGTCTCTTCGCTGCTTTTGTCTGAGCTGTTCCCCCGGGACGGCTGCGTCTGTGTCCCATGTGCTGTAATGAGTCTTTGATAAAATAGCTGCCAAAAACGTCATGAATAATTCATGCGAGGATTCAGATGTTGCCCTTTAGAGATGGAAATTTCACCTCCACGCTCAAAACACTGGTTTACACAGGCCATTTGCTCATTTTCTGTCCCTTTTTTGCATACGTTAGTTCTCTATGGAGTTCTTCCTTTGGTGAATGGAGACACATACGTATGTCAGTGCAGATGAAAATCATGTACTCAAAAAAAGAAACTGTGATATAACAAACCAAATGAAAACGAGACTATCTGATGTAACCAGAAGCAAGGGGATGCCTCAAAGCCAGAATGACGTATGCTGTCATTTTGATCAGATGTCAAACTATTTTATATAATGTATTTAACATTGTGTTTTTTCTAATTGTCAGTAAACCAGTGAACCGAACAAGGCCTGTGTTTTGAAAACTAAAAGCTAATTCTATTGACTTTTTGTAAATGCTTCTTGGAATCCGCTCACTGTGACTGCACCACATTGACAAATGTAATGCAAAGTGCATAGTGTGTCTGTCTAGTTACTGGGCATCCGCGTGCTTAAAAATAAGGTTGGTTAAAGGTGACTGTCTGTGAATATAGTCAGTTCTATGAAATGTCACTGTGTTTGTTGATGGCAGCTTTCACCTCATGTGAGGGGGACATGAAATCAAGTCCAGACTTTGAGCAGATGGTGTTAGAAAACACAGGACGAGACATATTTCAGAGGCCGCTGTTTTCAATAAAGCAGCTTCCCGCAGACACTGAAACTAATCCTGCTCTCACCTGACAGCGAACGAGACCAGACTAAAACAGCTTTTAATCTGACCCTGATCCTGACCGGAACCAGAAAGCTGTAGATTCCTGGTTTGGGTCAAACGATGCATTAAAAAGCCCTATGTCGTATTAGGTTACATTTAGGGCTGTCAAATCGATTAATCGTGATTAATCGCATCTAACATAAACGTTTGTGTTTGCATAATATAAGTGTGTGCATATATATTATTATATTTATATTTATCCTGACTATGTCTGTATTTATTATGAATATGATACTGTGTGTGTGTGTGTGTGTGTGTGTGTGTGTGTGTGTGTGTGTGTGTGTGTGTGTGTGTGTGTGTGTGTGTGTGTGTGTGTGTGTGTGTGTGTGTGTGTGTGTGTGTCTGTGTGTAAATATAATAATACAAACAAATATATATATATATAATATAAACAAACTTTTACGAGAGATGCGATTAATCGTGATTTATCGATGACAGCCCTATTACTTTTTTCATGCTCGGTGCTAGCTGGAATCATTTCACATAAATTTCCTTTCATATACGGCTATTTAGACTATAAAAGGAAAAAATCTCCTTATATTAAAGGTGCACTCAGTAATTTTCTGTTTGTGTTTAACTAGCTATATAATGTTATATGTTAGCCTATGTTATACTGTTGTAATGTTATACTAACATAATTATAAAACATGGGATTTTAATTATATTTATTGTATTTTAAAAAGTACTGTTTCCTTTGTAAAACGTTTCAAATGAAGGGAAATTACTGAATGCACCTTAACAAATCAGAATCTCTCTTCACAGTGTTACTGCGTTGCTCACATTCACCGATAGGGGGCAGAACTCAGCACACAAATAACGGTACAGCATTGGCAAAGTATCAACTTTCTGATACAAAATATTTCACGTGCAAGTAGCTATAAAGCAGTAACAGTGCACCACTTTTTTAATACACGTTTCCAAAAAACAAATGCGTTTAACTCTGTTATTATTGAATCTATTCTATTATTCTTACAGTAAACATACAACTTCTTGCCTTCGTGCAACCCGTACCTGTGACATCTGTGGTCTCAGGTTGATCTCCCTCAGGTTGAGGGACTGGGGTCTTAGGTTGTTTAGGAGCTGGCACAGGAGGACCCCATCCCGCAGGGTCTGCGCCAGGTCGAACACCTGAGCGGACTCCCATGTCACCCGATGGTTCGGTGGCAGCACCTTACAATTGATCAGCCATAACGCACACTGTCTCCAATGCTCCATCCTGTCCAGCGCTGCACAGTTCAAGATTAAACACCAATCCAAAACCAAAGCGCAAGTGGCGTCTCCTCATCCGATGCGCATAGCAGAATCACGGGCGATATAATGAATGGATGGTGTTTCCAGGGTTGGAGCACCAGCGGAGAGTGAGTGATCCGTGTGCTGCTGCTCTCCTCATTCGCTCTTTCACCTCTTCTTTTCGCTCTCCCCTCCCCGCGCCCTCCCTCTCGCTCTCTTTCTCTTTCTCTCTCTCTCGCTGTGTCTTCCTGCTTTAGATGTTCCGTATATTGCGCTGCTGACTTGACACCCGGAACACCCAGCCAGAGGACGTAACGTTAATATACAGTGGCCGCTAAATGTAGCATATTAGCTAACGTTACGTCAGGATGGGAATTATGAGGGGGGATATCAAAACAAAAAAAGTAGAGGGGTTCTCAACTAAGTAGGCTATTATTTTACAAATAAGTTCATATATTTCAATAGTTTGTTTGAAAGCATTTCAGTGACCAAAAAAATTTGATTTTCAAGCTAGCCAGAGTAACTTCGCTAACTACGTTGCGTTCGCCTGACGAAGTAACCATAGCAACGGCTGCTCGTGCCTTTACGTTTGCGTACTAATGCGCTTTTCTATGACGCAAGTAGTGTGTTCACACTGAAAATTCCAAAAAGATAGTGCACTTTAAATACCCGGATGATGCACTAAATTAACGGGAAAAAACGAAGTTTGGAGTGTTGGACACTTCATTTTATTTTATTTTTTATCTTTACTTTTTTTATTTTGATGCCAGTGAGTCACATTACAAACAATAAACATGGCAATAGTCAACATATAATATAAAAAATATTGAACAAATATAAGAAGAAAAACAGTATGTGACAAAAGAAGTAGGCTATGTCTGAATTCACAGCAGTAGGCAAAAAGTACCCAGATTACCTTCTTCCAGCGAGATTCTGATGTGTGCAAATGATGGACACTTTACTATCCCAAGAGGCCACAGGAGAGGATCTATGAATGGCAGTGAAGCGATGCAACTGACGCTGGTAGGTCTAGTGATAAGGGCAACATTGCAAATGTAGTAGTACGCCCAGATACTTTTTAGCGATAGTGAAGTAATTACTCACTCAAAATAAGTACCTACTCAAGAGAGTATGCAATTTCGGACGCAGCCTACATTACTACTTCAATGGCAGGCATCAGACTCCGATATTCAATGACAAAATAAACTTATAAAATTCATACACTACACGGATAAGTACATAGTGCATAAGTACATAGAGTAAGTGTATGGTGAGTCATTAGAGACGCAACTTATGTGTAGCTTATATTGGACGGCAGGCCTATAGAACTAAAAAAAGTTATGTCATTATTTACCATATCACTTTGGCATTTACATATCCCAAGCATATTAAAACGTAACAAATATTATATTTGTATACTGTAACAAATGTAGGCCTATTTATCATTGATAGTTAATATTAGTTAATCCATTAACTACTAACTAACAATTTTTAAGAATGTTGGTATCAAACAGCTTGATGACTTCAATAGTATTTCTTTTCCCTACTATGGAAGTCAATGGGCCCATCATCTGTTTGGTTACACATATTGTTGTGTTCAGCAGAACAGAAGAAAGAAATTCATACAGGTTTGGAACAACTTGAGGGTGAGTAAATGATGACAGAATTTAAATTTTGTGAACTATCCCTTTAAGCATGTCCAAATACATTTTGGGTGACACTGAATGATGATTAAATCAGTTCATATCCACAGTCTAACCTTTTCAAACTGGCATTATATTCCCAACTACATGGCAGAAGATTCAGACATACTTTGAGCAGGAATATTTTTGTCACCTCATCTGCAGTTTTTTACATTCAGTAAAGAAGTTTGAATGAGTGCTGGCTGAAGAGAGCATTCTCCAGATAAGCAGTAGTGAAACAGGATGATGCATAGTCATGGATATCCTGTCTCTCTGCTGCCGTCATGATGAACTCAAGGAGGTCTATATTCAGCACCGTCAAGAATGTGCATTTTCACTTCAGCATTGGAAATCATGAAATGAAAATGCACGGTCACGCTTTGGCACAAGTCAACTGTTTGAAAAAAACTAAAACCAAATCTACAATACAGTAAATTTGTAACATTGGCTTTCAAGCTTGCAGAAATAACATTTAATTACTGCATGCTCTCTTAAAGTCACCACGAAATCAAAATTGACAATTCTTGTTTTTTAATGGAATATTGCAATATTTATTATAAATGATTTATCCGTGCCCTCATAATCTTTCATCAAAAAATGTCCCCTTCCTCTTGCAGCGACATCTCTTCTCTTCTCTGATGGACAACCTGTCACTCACATGAGATCGACCAATAGCGAACTACAACCATCCAATCAATTCCAAAAGACAATATCAAGCCCCAACCCTATTTTTTTTTTTTTTGTTCGAGATGACGTTTCACTCGCACATACATCCCAATAGGGAAGAAAATACTATCATAAATGAAAGCTTTAGCGTAAAGTTCTGCCAGGAAGACTCAATGTTACGTCACTCATTACTTTCTGGTCTATAATCACTATCTTATATTTGGAGTATAAAAGATCGTTACATATACATGTTTGAGTTCGCAGATTATGACGCGAACATCCACCTCCATCCTCCCCACCACCACCAGGTTGGTCCCTGTCCATACCTCCCCGGGGTTCGGCTGCGCCCCTGCCTTCATCTTCAGGCAGGATATGAAGAGTCCGTTTCCCTCCGAATGTGAACTACGGACGGCACCATCCAATAATTCATTTTTCTTTTTCTGGTCTTTTAATTAATAAATGTCCTTGTAATATCATCTCGCCTTCCGAGTCTTTCTGGCAGAACTTCCTTTTCATGCCGACTTTAATGTGTTTGAATTGACTTGATTTGAACAGTTCTTTGCATGTTCAACAGACACCAGCTAAGATGTTTACATGTTTTAGAAGGCCGCAGTGAGAGAGACGGTGGACCAGGGAGCCTTGAGCGTGCCGTGACAGTAAATTAAACCATCTGTCTGTCATACCCAAGGTGTGTTAGGAGCCTAATAAGCTCTGGGTGGAATTCATTATTTATTTTCCTTCTGTTTTAGGGTTGACTGAGGGGAGCTCGGCTGGTGTGACGCAGGATGCTACAGCGTACCAGATTTCCTGAACCCATGCTGCTTCACTCATCACCCAGGTTGTGTTGCTATCCCATTTAACACCGGTTTGGAAGGGCTGGACGCCTCCATCAATCACATATCAATCCCTAGAGAGACTATCAGACTGAGTAATAGCGCAAACCAGCCTTACTGTGACCGTTTCCACATGGTGGGAGGGGTTTATCTGTAAAGCAATGCTTTGTGATTGGCTGGGGAAGAGAAAGAGGAAGCTTGACAATGTGGGCCAGCGCAGGAAGGAAGTGGAGAATGCAGGATGTTTGGAGCCAATGTCTATCTCTGTTTCCCTCCACAATTTTAGAGACTTGGCACACGGCAGATAGCCCCCTCTGAGCTGACAGATGATCAAAGCGTCACACACTTGCCAAATGCTCAGAGAGACTAGCGCTCTGCCACATTGCTGCCATTCCAATAACCGCCATCCTTGCATGACCTGCATTGTGTAGGTAATTTATAGCCTGACCGCGGCGTGCTAATGACACTGCATACGGTGACAATACCCGATGACTATATCATGATTATATTTCACAAGCAAAGATCAAGGTTGTGTTCGAAATTTAATACGAACTAAGATTACAGTCAATTGTTAAAAGTATTACGGGTTCATTATAAGTTAAAGGGATAGTAGAAATATATGTTGTCCATACAATGGAAGTCAATGGAAATCCAAATTTGTTTAGTTCTAACATTCTTCAAAATATCTTCTTTTGTCTTTCACAGAAGAAAGTAATTCACCTAAAGGTTAAGAACGACATGAAGGTGAGTGTTAAAATAAACATTTAAACAACTGTATAAATTATTATTTAAACAGCTAACTTATGTAATAATACATCATTTAACAAAATATTGATGTTTATAAAATTATAAGCATCACATTTATGAACATTTATGGCTTTTATGAAGTCAAATAATTTCGATACAGTTAATATTTCAATTATACGCACAATTTAACAGCAAATTGTATTCTAAGAGAAAAGGTAATGGCCCTTTACTAATATCTAGATAAAACAATTTTAGTTAAAAACCATTTGTAAAAGTATTGATCCATGTGCAGTGCACAGAGTCCACAGCAGAAATCAATAACCAGAGACCCCAGGAGGAACAGAGCCAGACATCTGATAGGGTTTCTCGGGTATAGAGCTGTCAGCTGTGCAAGGACAGGGGCACCGGACGATAAACAAAGAGGAACATATAATAGAGACAGCTAAAGTCACAAGGGTCACAGATCTGTATTCGTGAGCCATAAGCCAAGGCAAGTAACTAAACAAAAGCGCTGCCCTGAACACACCGTTCAAAAGTTTTGGGATTTTTAAAATGTTTTGGAAGGAAATCTCTTATGGTCACACAGGCTGCAATATACAGTAGTTGATCAAATATACAGTAGGCTAAAACAGTAATATTGCAATACAATTAAAAATAATTGTATTTTATTTTAATAGATTTTAAAATGTAATTTATTGCTGTGATGACAAAGCAGAGCATGATCCTTCAGACATATTATAATGTTCTGATATTTCTGAAATAAGAAAAATGTATTATTATAATCAATGTTGAAAACAGTTGTGCTGCAGTTTCTTTGTGGAAACAGATACATGTTTCAAGATTCTTTGAAGAATAGAAAGTTCAAAGTACAGCATTTATTTCAAATATTTTTATATAGTACTGTTGTAATCTGTGAAATTTTAATCTCCACAATTTTGGGTGTCAGGTTAAAAAAAAAACTACTGATTTAGAAGTGCTCCCTCTATTGGCGGATTAATATCCCTTCACATGGACTGGATCTACTATTTGACTCGGCTTACCCTTGTCTAAAATCAAACAATGTACGACGTTGAGCTATATTGTAAACATACTCATGACTAAGCTCTGTTGTTACAGTAGGTACAACTACTGTTACTACTGTATAATCACAGTCACAGCCTTGAGTTCCTATAAAATGATTTAGTAACCATTAAGGGCCAAAAACATCCATTATATTTTTGCTCTGTCCTTCCACTAGAAGATATAGTCCATGCAGCAAGTAAACTATGGTTGAATTTCGTTTAATTCGTTCATTAAAGAACGTGACATGACAACATGTTTAATAGCAATATTACAGGACAGCAAAAAGAGATAGAGAGTGCGGGGTGACAGTGTGACCGACCGCAGCGAGGTACAATTTTATTATGCATTCAAATACAGTAAGACATTTTTTTTGTGTGCTCATGACTCATGTCTGTGTTCTGAAAGCATATGCATCTGATGAATCAGGTTATGAGAGTCTGTTTTTGGTCTTGGTGTCGCAGATGGTCTGCACCCGGGAGGACAGGGTAACATGGTGCCAAGGGAAAAATTATTTGAAACATTCTTCTTAAAAAAGACCGGCTTCTGTATTAAAGGTAAAAGGCGTTTCAACCAAGTATTAGTTAAAGGGATAGTTCACTTTAAAATTAAAATTCTGTCATCATTTACTCACCCTCAAGTTGTTTCAAACCTGTATTAATTTATTTCTTCTGCTGAACACAAAGAAAGATATTTTGAAGAATGTCAGTAACCAAACAGTAGTCTGTACCCATTGACTTCCATAGTAGGAAAAAAAAATACTATGGAAGTCAATAGGTACAGAGTCAGACTACTGTTTGGTTACTGACATTCTTCAAAATATCTTTCTTTGTGTTCAGCAGAAGAAATAAATTAATACAGGTTTGAAACAACTTGAGGGTGAGTAAATGATGACAGAATTTTAATTTTAAAGTGAACTATCCCTTTAAGAGATTGTATTTATTTATTTTTGTCCATTTCTGTTTTTCCTTTTTCTATTTGTTTGTTACTTTAATTTTGTTGGTTTAAATATCACAATAGAAGTGGAAAAAAGATCTGGATGTAGATGTTTTATAGTACACACACTGTAACAGTTTTGCTGAGTTATGTCCTGTTTTAGTTTCGTTTTCACTGTTTGATCGTTTCCCATTTTCCTGTGTTCCCTTTAGTTCCCACGTTTCTGTGCTACTCACTATCTCCCCGCTTTATATAACCAGAGTTTTTTTTAGTTCTTTATCCGGTCTTGTCAATGTTTAATGGTTGTGTTATACTTCTCCATTGCTGTGTTATTACATTCAGTTTATTTTACCAAATCTCCTGTGTCTCCCTGCAGCCTATATACAGTATATGTGTGTGTGGGTGTGTGTATACAACCAATTTTTGCTTTTTTTTTCATATTGCATCTCTTTTTCCACAATATTCTAATTTTGTCTTCCTTGGTTAATTTAGTTCTACTCATTAAAAATACTTAGTCCAAGTGTTGAATTTCTGTTTACTGAAATGGAGCATCAGAGGCCCTGAAGATCACACTCCTAATTGACAGGCCATAAAGAATTGGAAGTCTAAAAGCTTTCATAAGGAACATGGAATCTAGAAGACAATAATGAATTTTAGCCTTTATCCTAATTTATGTAAGCCTAATTATGTCTTCAAATGGATACCTTAAACAGGATATGATGTAGATCATCACTAAACTGGCTATGGTACAGTGGAACCAGTGGAGCTTCGTGCTGTACACTGGAAGAAGGCAGCACGGTCTGTGGCTGTAACTCTTGCTGTGGCCGGGTACCCTCAGAAAAATTCATGTGTCTGCTCTTATTGCACAGACAGGGAATCATTAACTAAAATGCAAAGTATAAACAGTAAAACTTTTTTTTTGGTATCGGATGCAAACTGCGTAGTAACTTATTTTCTTAAGGGTCTTAAAGCACTTCATTTAGAGTAGCATGTATGCCAGTGCTCTGGACAGTTTTATAGTAGAAAAAAGGTTCTTTAAATTATAAAAATGTTCTTAACAAAAAAAAAGATGTTTTTTGACATATCCACTTCCAGAAAATTGATCCACTATCCAGAATTTCAGAAAAAAATGTGTTATGCTGAGTGGATGTCTCTTCACATCCTGATAGCAATCACTAAGTTTAGTGGTTTAAATGTAAATTTTATTTGTATATATATATGTCTTCTGTAGGACCACATCACACGTCATCAGCGCATTTCATGCTATGCAGAGTTAAACAGACGTCAGTCATCGAACAGCAGCCACCTTTTACAGTTCCTCCAAAAACAAAAACGAACCAAACACAACGAGCTTGCGCCGCATTCACGCCATAACTTCGGTCATTTGGAAGAAATGGAAACCCGTGACGTAATACTCGGAGTGGTTCGTGACTTGAATTTACATTAACTTGTTTTGGAAGAGGTGTGATTTTTCACCCCATACCAGTTACAGTAGGATCTTATGCTTTCAAAGCTTGCTATTGCCTCTCAGAGAATTGCCTACCATTTAAAGGTTATTTGGGGAACCCAAAATGGTTATTTTATGGCATCATGGTGAAAACCTCATTTTGGAACCTTATTTTTAAAAGGAAATATCACTAATGTGTTAAATTATGTGTAAAATATTATATCAAACTAACAGATGTGTTGAAATGTGTAACAGCTTGTCTGGCATATGTTAGGCCTACCATAGTTTGTTTAAGAGAAAAATACCTCATAGACATAAAACCAGTGTCCAATCAAACCGTTGTACCTTCATACTCTTTTTCTAGGGCATCTGAACCAGGAAAAGAAGAACTTAGCCAAGACACTCCAGGAGCTGAAGGAGCATGTGTCCTCAAACACATGAGGTGGGCCGTGCCGCAGTGCCAACTCCCCACACCGGAGAACGTGATTTCACCAAGCACATGTTCCTGGATCAATATATTCGTTGGTCCTGGAACAACATTCCAATCAACCAATTAGATTTGAGGGACAAGTTTACAGTTTATGTCAAGTTTAGGCTTACAACCAGGCTCAGGCTTCTACATCAGTGTTATTCACTTATCATTTCCTTGATTTTAGTGATAAGTTATGAGTAGGGTTATAGGACTCAATTTTCCAGACAAGGGTGTTGTTCCAGGATCAACAAAATATGTTGTTTTCTCAACTCTCAGTGCAGCTCGGCTCTAGGGAGGATCCCTCACCTGTAATCCTCTGTTATCCTCTGAAGAAGAGAGAAACACAACGACACTTGTTTATGTGTTAAACCTGAGATGAAATTGAAGGTTTTGGGTGCAGGGGCCAAAATAACGGAGGGTTCAAAATGAGGGGAACCAGTGGCCTGGGGTCAACCAGTCGGTGTCCCTATAGACTCCTGGGCAAAAATGGCAAAATAATTAGTGGTCTTTTAATGGTCAACCATTTTAACTAGAAATTACTGGTCAGGAAATTAGCAAGAATTGCACAAATGCTGTAGATAAAGTAACAGCACGGAATAGCCTTCCCCAACTTACAGACAGCTTTCTACAGGAAGAAGGGTCAGTGTTGTTCCACTCGATGTTAATGGCTTCAAACAGTTCATGAGTAGTTGAAAAATGTCTCACAGTTACATTGAGTTTAATGTGAGACCAAATATTCACTGATATGGGCTGTGTCTGAAACCGCTCCCTATCCACTATATAGTGCACTATATAGGGTATCGGCCATTTTGTAGTGGTGTCCGAATTCTGAGTGAACGACATCCTTCCCTACTTTTACCCACAATCCTCTCTGAATTCGAGTGTACATTCGATGTACACTTGCTGAAGCACTATTTCCCACAATCCAATGCGGAGAGGACTGAGCGCGCATGGAAGTGTGGGAGTCGTTAAACTGTAAGGAATAGATGGTGCGTATTCATCCGAATGTAATCATAACGGTCGCCTGAGGCCGCTCAATGACCATGTCATCTGTGAGCGTGAGAGTTTCTAACAATTTTGATCAATGAAACTACAAAGCTGACACGGAGGTATATATAATTACAAAATAAAGTCATTTTGATTGTTATTGTTGTTAATATTATTTTATAAAGTAAGTAACGTAAGATAAAAGGAGTTTTATCACTACGTGTGACAGCTCCAGCTCTCCGACGCACAGTGTAAACGCCAGCGTCCGAATTCACTCACTTCATTTCGTTCACTCCTTGGAGATATAGTGCACTCAAATGCCGTACACTATATAGGGATTAGTGAATGAGTGAACGAGTGAGTGGTTTCGGACACAGCTATGGACTCTGGCCAGGCCAAAACACGAGCCTGATGGACTTGTTCTCAAGCCACCTCTTAGTTGTCTTTGTAATTTGGGCTGGATCATTGTCTTGTTGAAAAATAACATCTGATCATTCCTCTTTAGATAACAACTTTTCATTTGTGGGAAGCAAGCCATTCTGCAATATTCTCCTGTACCCCAAAGCATTAAATGACTTTTACGGTGAAGTAACTCACCAATACCAGCAGCTAAAAAGGATCCCACACAACGACACCTCTTCCCTCATGCTTCACTGTGGAAGAGATGCATTTATTATTATAGTTCTCACCGGATTTTCGAAGACACCGCTCTGGAGCTTCACCAAGCAACTCGTGTTTCATTGTAATTCATCACTCCACACACAACTTCCCATATTCTGCCAAAAACATTCTGGATGATTTTCACTTTCGCTGAGCCACTGAAGCGTGCTCCTCAGAAGAATTCTTCCAGACAGTCAAAGCGGCGTTACGTCACGAAAGTACGGACTCGTTGGGAGACCCCAAGTTTTTAGGGTGCCATTTGGGACAGGGCCTAAATGCCTCAGGCTAAAACTCTTGAACACATTTTAAAGAGTTTATGTCGTGAACTTCACATGCTTTAGAAAGTCCAGCGTTGAGCTGATCCTGATAAGCGCTCACTGTCACAGTTGTAAACACGACGGCTCTCTTTTTCCATGAGGGGGTTTGGCATCTCGACGGCTTTGTGTCCAGACGAACTGTTAAAGAACCCAACACACACGTCTCCCAGAAATCCGGCAGAATCCAACCAATCAGATGACAATATCGAAATTCCCAAAGTGTTTCCCTTATGCATCAGATGTTCAGCCAATGGTCCGTGGGTGTAACTCTGCGGCTGAGAGACTAGTCTAGACCTGTAAGTCTAGAAGTACAGTAACTTAAAGAGTTATGTCTAGACTTGGAAAGTCTTTCAAAATTGTGTAAATTAAATATTGTCAGTTTTAAATATTCAAGATTACATCTGGGTCATTAGTGATTAAGACAATTGTTTTAATGTGCCTCCCTTATTTCAAATTCCGGTTAAATGTCTAGTGATTTAGATGGTACTACAAGGAATCTGGGAGTCTTGGAGGAGCAGTACATTTGGTTACCCCTTATTGCTTAAGTTGGCAAGATGATTGTGAATCAGCAGACAGCTTAATTGTATCCGTAAAGCCTCAGCAAGGTCTGGCCAAATTGACTTTCCATGTAGCAACATTAATAGCTTGAGTGCTGAATATTGCATTGGTGCTCTTGTTTAATGTTAAAGTATTTAAAATGTCCACTATGATGGAACGGTTGACGGGAACATTTTAAAGTTTGTGGGATGAAACTTGATTTGTTTCATTTAATCAACAGATACGTGTGTGGCATGTGAGCATTTATTAAAAATAAGTCAAGGAAAAATGAAACACTTAAAGATTCAATTATTTTAACCACTGTAAAGCCAAATGTTTTACTTTTAATGTAGTCACTCGTGTGACCGGCTGTAGTTGCGACTGGCCTGCGAGTTTAGTGATGTGAATTTAAATTACTTCACCTAAACAAGAGGATATGGAGAGATAACATCATGTTAAAGGAACAGAAACTTATTTTGTGCAAGAGGAAGTTTCAACATTCATCTCATTTGGGCACATACTGTATGCTGTAGTTGCCATGCCAAAAAAAACGTTTAATGATTTACAGTTTGATGGAAAACAAAATAAATGCAAAATAGGGTCAGTTTTACAGTCTAAATTGATCACCAATTTGAATGTAGATACTTTGTAAATAGTATCAGGAGATTGTATCTTTTAGTAAGGATGAAACCAAATCTTTGAGATCTCAGAGTGGGAGAAAGTTGGTCTGCTCATGTCTACATATATCAGCAGTAATGGGAAGACACACCTAAAGTTACAGACATTACATCAGAACGAACGGCTCTCGCGAAACCACAGACACACTGAGACTCATACTGTAGTTATTCTGTAGCGAGTCGAAAACACTTACTGGTTTTCAGTAAATGATTTGGCAAAAAAAAATTTTGAATGAACTAAACGCATTAAGTAATTTAATGAGCTGTAGAGAGTGTTCACCCCAAAATTAAATATAATTTTTTTTCCAAACCTGTAGCCTATGATTTTCTTTCTTCTGTCAAACACAAAAACAGACGTATGTTCACGCAGTGCTGTTTTGCATACAATGAAACTCACTGGTGATCAAAAGCCATCATTTAAGTATCATAAAATTACCTCACATACATTATGTAAATCTCACTGCTCTCAGTCATTATATGAAAAAAATCTAACATTTATAACTTTATATAAACGTTCAAACAGTAAATGAAAATACATTTTAGGGGTGAACTAAATGTCAGAATATGTGAATTTTTATTTTTTATGGAAACATCCTTAAGAAAAATTACTTTGCTAAAATAATTTTGTTTACAAGCAGAATTCCTGTAGTAAACAGATTAGTTTTTGCTTCAACTTTCCCTATCTCCAACAAGACATTTTCAAAGATAAACTTCAGATACTGGTTTAATCTGTGCAGCCCAGAAAATGATTTCCACTAAAAGCCAGAATATATCAGAACAGAAGTGCATTTCATATCAGATTAATGTTGTGATTATTAATTCATATCTTTTGGAACATAGATGAAATATACATTCAATCTAATATGGTTTTCATCAAGTAGCATTAGGATGAATGAAAACCAGCAGGATGTAATCCTCCTAAACAACTTAAAACATAATATATAAAAAAAATATGAAATACATCCAACAAGTCATAGTGAGCATTTCAGAAACATGCTGCAGGCGTCGCCAGCCCTGCCTCTATTCAGGACCAGGGGCCCGGGGCAGTTCTGCTGAGGGCATCTCCGGATCACTGACCCTTCATGCTAATGAACATCATTCAGACAGTCTCCCATGATTCACACTGCAGTCACTGCATCATCAAGGCAAGTTCAAAGCATGTAAGGGATTCAAATGTGAATTGAGGAACTCCCACAAACCATTGCGTAAAGATAAATAATTTACCTGTACAATTTGGGATATTTTGAAGTCACGTTTCTTGCGGCAGGCCCAAAGTTTCATTCTGTTTTTTCAATTGATGTCAGGACTGGTATAACTTAGGCTACCTCAGGCTGGGGTGCGACGTCCCCAATTTTATACTTGTCTCCTGGCCAGCCTACTTGCTAATCCAGATCCTGCATGGTCACCTGCTCCCATTTAATGAAAAACCAAAGCACATATCTTGACCAGGACAGGGTCATTTAAGACTCATTTACGTCTCTCTCTATGGGCTCTGATGACCGAGCCAGCTAGATAAGCTGACTTTTCCTAACCCTAACCCACAATATATACAATTTCACACAATATAACAAGATAGGCACTGTCTATTGATGAAAATTTCCGTTAAATTTAGTCGGATATTCCGCCATGTCGTTTTAATGAAATTTACGGAAAGAAACAGTGGACAAAATAGCGAGTCGGCTAACTCGCTGAGATGCTATAGTGATAAATAATTTCAAATGCAGTTTATCAGATTTTCATCACAAAAAACTCAGAAAGCACAAGATTTTGTCTCAGGTTAGGTTATTATGTTAAATATAATGGTAAAAGACGAGGATATTGTAAAAGTACACGTTCATTTTTAAGTTGAAGGAGTAAAATTACACTAAAACTGAACTAAAAATTAAACATAAATAGTGATTTCTTAAATAAATAAAAATGACAAAAATAACAAAACTACTAAACATTAAACAAATTAAAACATATTGTAAAAATAAAAGCTAAAATGTTAATTAAAAAAATATAACTATAGGCCTATACAAATAACACTGTTGTTAATGACAACTGCGTCCCACCTGAAAATGACAATTCAGAAGTCAATAATATCACTTCTTGATTTGACAAAACTGTCATAAAAAAGTCTCTCTTTTTTTTGCAACACTGAGAAAGTTACCAATATGAAATAGGCCTATTATTGTTGTGGTGAATTTGAAAGAGGAGCCTCTGAATCAAAGCAAGTTGAAAGGACGACTCAGTCGGCCTGTGAATCGGGCACACATGCTGCTATATTGCGCTTTTTCCCTGTGTGTTTCCTCCGTGCCACGACTGTCCTCCACGTTTACCAGCCAAACACCAGGAGGCCTGTGCTGAAACAGCAAGAACCATGAGGCACAACACTGTAAAAGATAAAAGCCAACCAGCTGACTTCACACGCTGCTAAATCAACACCAGAACACCACAGCGCTCTGTGTAAAGACTATATGAACATCAACCCACATAGGCTACTGTAACTAAGAGTTTTCTTTGTGTTATGTTTTATCAAGACAGGGAGGTAAAGTGAAGGCATAAATTGTTACAATTTTTGTCTGTTTACAGTTTACAACACACATTTCTGCTCTTGATACAAAGATTCATCCGTGCATGTTTTTCCAAATTAAATTAATGTTGTCACAATCTTTCATTAAAATGTAACAACTTTCTCCACCTCTGAAATCTTTATTTCTGATGTAGCCTAACGGAGTGTAAAATGTTAAATTACTGCATAAATGGGGACAGCGCCATCTGTCTGATGCGTGATGGCATTTAGTGTATGGAATAGGGACCGCCCACAGCAGAGATAACGACGAGACGCTGTGGGTAAGTTGCACATTTCGAGCAGTCGAGAATTATCAGTTAAAAGTGTCTAAAACGCATAAATAACCACTTTATTGTGGATTTATCCTACAATAAACTTGTTAGGCAACTTTTGATGTGTTTCGCGTCGAGTGTGTTATTTTATATAGAGTTATTTTGACTTTGTATTACGAGGCATAATTGTAATTAATTGGTGCATTGTTTTGTGTTTTATGTGGAACTGATTTATTCTCTGTGAACTGGATCCCTTATTTCCATGTTTTGTTTCCTCATTGCAGGTAAGGTAATGTGTATAAAATATGTTGTTATAATGTGTTATATGTATTAATTGCTTTATTCATGTAGAATTCTGCATATTCACCACTAGGTGGGGATGTTTCCCTTTATATTGAATTTAATTGAATTGTTCTGATTTTCATTGAGTTGATTTATTAATTCACTGAAAATGTATTATAATTGTCAATCTGCAAAATTGTACTCACTAAACGATCACAACGCAAAAAGATTACATTAATTTAAAAAAGATTAAAAAGAAAGAGTACTGTTTTAAATAAACAGCAGAGATAACGAGACATGCTGTGGAACTGATTTATTCTCTGTGAACTGGATCCCTTATTTCCATGTTTTGTTTCCTTTATTGTGCAGACCGCCCAGGCAAGACCGTCACACTTAGCCTGGGAAAACCCAGACCACTCTCAGTTGTAACTGAGTAAGGGTCTGGCAAAGCTCCATAGACAATTCATTTCCACAGGGGCGTCACCAACGGACGTCGGATAGATCTAAAACCAATCAGAGCGATGAATGACATGACGTATGCAGAGCGACGGAGAAACATCTCGAGACTCTCAGCAATTCTCTGTTTGTGTTAACGAAAATGACCATTTTAAATCGCTCGAAACAGACGCGATAGCTGATTCGAACGAGTGATGTTGTGATGTTCCACGGCGGCATCCATCTTTGTAATGTACAAAATCTGCGTCACCGTCTCTGCTCTGTCGTCATCGTTTAAAGCCCGCCCCAACGTTTCTGATTGGTGCCGCGATTTCGACGGACTGGAAATGGGTTTCAATGGGCTCTTTGCCAGACCCACTTGCAGAGCAAATCTAAATTTGCCGGAAGTGGTCTGGGTTTTCCCAGGCTACGTCACACTGATATCATCAGGTCCTCTTTAGGCAACTTTCAACACTTTATGATAGGTTCAAATCTTTTCCAGTTCTACGTTTTTTTCTTGCCAAATATCCTGTTTTACTCAAAAACATGTAGAGCCAAAATGTATGCGAAGTTGCGAACACGGTTAGGCTTAAATCATTTGAAGTGCTCTTTTGATACTTCATTCATTTTATTGAATTAAACACATGGGAAAACAATAAAAAAGGCTTGTCAACGCCTATAAAAGATATTTTCCTGATTTCCATACTTCTGACTAATGGATTGGTCCAGTTTAAGTCATTCAGTAAATGTTCATCATTCATTCATACATCTTAGCATGTGCAATTCAGCAATTATTAATCCAGAAAGTAAACAAAATGGTTCATTTATTAATCTAAATAAATGTCAGAGAGTTTGTATTTATCCCTCGAATAGTCTGAAAGTACAACAAAATGTCCCAGTTGTTTAAAAATACATGTCATGACACTGCCATCTAGTGGATGAAAGCTGTTGACTTGTACACTTAAATTACAATCACAACACAATGTCTATATACATACAAATATATAAAAATACTTAGTGAAAATATTGTCCTTAAATTCTTTCATGAACATTTGTAAAGTTTTCAAATAAAACACAATTGGATGACTTGTTTTCTGACCTCTGTAATTAGACCGAGATGATTACACTATTGTTCTTCCATCTCAGTGAGCAACTGACAGTACAGTTATTGCAAGAACAGTCTCCTAATAGCAACTCGCACTTACATTCCTTACACTCAAAGGCACAATGGTGAATCTATAATTGGTATTAGCACAGAAAGATTGCAATATTAAATAATAAATGAACAAAAAGATCGTGTAGAGATACTTCTGGGAACATATAATAATTATTTTTAAAAAACTATACTTGTACTCATTCAACTATAGTGTCAAAAAATTGTTTCAACCAGTGAGGAAGGCCGGTGCACATTTGGTGTACTTAGGAAGTGCCTATTCCAACAAGAAGTGCTATCAAGAATGTCAGGTTTCCCAGCAAAAACACCATAAGCAGGACTACTTCAGGTTTCATCTAACAAAGAAAATATATATATTACTTTAAAACATGAAATTTACATGATCATCTTTTATTTATGTAGTCTACTCAATTATCTACAGTATATAATGAGACTAAGCCCACATGTCTTAATGTTGTACTTACCGATCCACAACTGAAAATATCAGAATCTAAAATAAAATGACAAGGACGAAATAAAAATGTTATGCATTTGATTGTTTAAATAACACATTTTCAGAACATAATTTCCAAAATCGTATTTTCTAGAAAACGTATAAATCAATAATAATATGATATACAAATACAAATATACACTACTGTTCAAAATATTGGGGTCAGTAAGATTTGTAAGAAATTACTTTTATTCAGCAAGGATACATTTGGGTGATCAAAAGTGGCAGTAAAAACATTTATAATGTTACAAATTTTCAGATTTCAGTTGTCGAATAAATCCATTTTTTTTTTACTTTCTATTTATCAAAGAATCTCACTGTTTTCAGCATTGATAATAATAAGAAATGTTTGTTGAGCGGCAAATCAGGGTATTAGAATGATTTCTGAATGATCACGTGACTCTGAAGACTGGAGGAATGATGCTGAAAATTCAGCTTTGACCACAGAAATAACTTACATTTTAAAATGTATTAAAATAGAAAACAGTTATTTGAAATTGTAATAATATTTCACAATATTACTGTTTTTACTGCAGCCTTGGTGAGCATAAGATACTTCTTAAATGTTACCAACCCCGAACTTTTAGAAGGTATAAAAATACACACAAATTAAGTAAATAAATAAATGAATAAAAAGGGTGTTATACTTCTTTCAAATTACAGCAATGGCATTATCAAGTAAACTTTCCCAGTGCGGTTGCAGCGTTACCTTTTTTCTTGGCGCGAAAGTTAAGATCTTGAAGAATGTATATCATGGCTTCCCAGGTAATAAAACCTCCCATAACTTTCAACATCCATCCATCCGTCTTATATTCTTCAAACAGTTCCAGACCAGTGAAAATTGCAGCAACTGTCACAGAATAAAAAGAGATATTGTTTTCATCTGAGGGAATGGAAGATGTTGATGAAGATAATAAAGTTGTTGTCATACCTGAGAGGACTTTGATAGCTAAAGCAATAACGGAATGGGCCCAGTTGAAAACAAACCTCCTGCAAAGAAAACCATCAGGTTAATAATAATGCCTTTCCATGTCCTATCTGCATAAGAGAAGTGACGTTTCTCACCGCTCATGCTGCGGCTCACAGCGGAAAGCGGCGACTATGGGCTGGACGAGACTGAGGACCATCACTATACAGCCCAGGACAGGATGAGCTCCCTACATACACACACAGATCACAGTATGTCAGCACAAAACACTTTACTTCAAACATCTGAAAGAATTTGCATTTCAATTTAAAACTCAATGTCTTTATATGGATATATTTGATATACTATAACTGTGTTGAAGTGTTTTCACTGCATGTTTTTACTGCCAATTATTCAAATATAATATTATTTAATTTACTGAACATTGAACAATAGTGTCTGTCATCATGTTGCCGTGTTGCTATAGTATTAGAATGATTTCTGAAGGATCATGTGACCCTGAAGACCGGAGAAATGATGCTGAAAATTCAGCTTTGCACTACAGAAATAAATTACATTTGAAAATATATTAATATAGAAAAGTTTTTTTTTTTTAATAATAATATTTCACAATTTTGCTGTTTTTACTGTGTGTTTTTTATCAAATATAAGCAGCCTTGGTGAGCATAAGACACTTCTTTCAAAAACATTAAACAATTAGCGTGTGTGTGCGTGTGTGTGTGTGTGTGTGTGTGTGTGTGTGTGTGTGTGTGTGTGTGTGTGTGTGTGTGTGTGTGTGTGTGTGTGTGTGTGTGTGTGTGTGTGTGTGTGTGTGTGTGTGTGTGTGTGTGTGTGTGTGTAATTCAATTTATTTTCATTTACCCCAGCCCAATCCTGCGCATAAGAAAACACCAGTATAAATGCAATGGCTGTGGCTATGACTGACAGGACCATCAGAGACACGTGGGCCTGTGGGACAACAAATAAATCATATTTAGTTATTTTCAATCATTTGGTTAAACTTACTGTATGTTTTTAACAGCCTTACATAATGCATAAAACCAGTTTATGTACATTCAAAATGAAAATGTATTAAAATTAGATTAAATGTACATTAGCTAGATCCATTTATTTTAGAGTGCTGATATTGTGCTGAAACACAACTTACTCGATATTATCTTTGCATTTATAGATCTGTTGTATAAAAGTAATATTGCTGTAAACTGTTAAGCATTATATACAATAAAGATTGTTAATGGCAAGTGATGTATATAACACACACCATAACTTGCTTCTTATCTTATCTAGCTTGCACTAACTGCACACATGCATATTACTGCAAACGTTTATCAAAATAATTTTTCCCACTGTCATGCTGGTGAAACCGATATGTCAACATGACATGTAATTCACTTTACAAATGAGATGACGAGTTAGATAAAGGGGCCCACATGGGCAGGACACTGGCTTTGTTTAGTTTTAGTTTTTTTAAACAAAAAATTCAAAAAAGAAATAAGCAAAAAAAATCCATATTTTTACAAACCTGATCCAGTTGAAATTAAGGTCTGATTTTTTTAAATGCTTTTATTTTTATTTTTTACATTTTCTTTAGAATGTAATGTTGCTGTTTGAGTATGAAAAAGGTCTACATAAAGCAAGTCACTCCAAAGGGACTTATTCTCTATATCGGTGCGCACTAATCCTGAACTCCCTGAAACGCCTCGATTGTAGTCTTGAGTTTTCTCCTGGGAATGTATGAGCTTAAAAAAATATATACCTTGCATACAGTTGGATAAAAGCTAAATGCTCACACATGAATCAACATGCGATTTTGAATTATATGAACAAGCTATACTCTCTTTTTTGCCTCATGGCATTGTTGATGGTTGTGTAGGTGATTAATATGGATGGGAACCAATGTAGAAACAGATAACACAGATAAAGACTTACCAGAAACCAGAAATCTTTACCACCGAAACCATGGCCCTTGGCAACTCCCTTTAAATAGCGTGCTATCATCATCCCTATACTGCCCGTGGTCATCCAGGCGATTAACATCAGGGCACCTGAACCCAGATCAGTAGCATTAGGACCACAGTAACACTGATGTGAGGCTCTAATGTGTATCCATTGGCAGTGTTTCATGATGTACTCACCATGGGCTTTAACGATTGCTGGGAATTCTTCATTGTTTGTGTTGACCAGGGATGGATTCAGTAAATCAGCCTTGGTGCTACTGACAAATCGTTTTGTGTGCTCGTTGATGATACCTAGGATCGAAGGGAATTCTTCAGTTAATGGACATCGGATGCAGAAAAAAAATGTTTTAAAAATGCGTATGCCACTCTTGTGCATTCAATGAAGGCATTCAGTGAGTAGAATAATAATAATAATAACTTAGACTTATATAGCGCCTTTCATGGTACTCAAGGTCGCTTAACAAATGTGTGAGTGTGTGTGTGTGTGTGTGTGTGTGTGTGTGTGTGTGTGTGTGTGTGTGTGTGTGTGTGTGTGTGTGTGTGTGTGTGGGCGGGGTTAGGGGTATAGAGACTTCATGAAAATAAATGTTTTAAGGTGCATTTTGAACATAAGCAGGGATGGGGCAGAGCCAACGTGAAGTGGTAGACTGTTCCAAAGTGTTGGAGCATTTGCAGAGCCCGGTCCCCAAAAGTCTGCAACCTGGTGTGTGTGTGTGGGGGGGGGGTCCAGCAGGTCCTTGTCAGAGTGTAGGAATGGAGGAGGTCTGTGAGGTATTTTGGTGAGAGTCAATGGAGAGATTTGTAAGCGAGCAGGAGGATCTTATAGGTGATGCGTGACTTGACTGGAGTGGCAACCAGTGGAGCTGTTGGATGATGGGAGTGATATGCTGCCAGGACTTGTGTGGGTTAGAACCCTGGCAGCAGGGTTCTGGACATACTGGAGTCTGCTAAGGGCCTTGGTGGGCAGTCCAGACAGGACACCATTGCAGTAATCCAGGCGGGAGGTGATAAAGGCATGGATGGGTGGTAGAAGGCAGCCTTGGTGATGTTGTTGATGTGGGACCGGAAAGATAAAGTTGCGTCCAGGATGATGCCCAGGTTGTGCACCTCAGGAGATTGGGAAATGGAGCAGTCATCCACAACCAGGGCCAGGTCTCCAATTTTTCTAAAGCAATGGTGCAGGGGCCACCACCATGAGTTTGTGGGTTTGTAGGTTTGTGGTCATCCATGATTTGAGTTCCTGCAGGCAGTTGACAAGTTGTGTGGGTGGGAGCTGGGAGGAGGGGTTTGTGCTGATATAAAGTTGAATGTCATCAGCATAGCAGTGGAAGTTAAGTCCATGTTTACGGATAATATGACCTAGGGGTAGTATGTAAATGGTGAACAGCAGCGGACCAAGCCCAGAGCCCTGGGGTATGCCATGGTTGGCGGGTGCTAGATCAGAATTGTAGCCATTTATGGTGATGAATTGTTTCCGGTCAGTGAGATAGGACCGGAACCAGGACAGTGCTGTGCCACTGAGGCTGATGAGCTCAGAAAGGCGGTGAAGAAGGATGGTATGGGAAACTGTATCAAAAGCTGCAGAAAGGTCAAGGAAGATGAGGACGGTGATGAGGCCATTGTCAGCAGCCAGCAGAAGGTCATTAGTGATTTTGATGAGGGCGGTCTCAGTACTATGGTGTCTTCTGAAACCAGATTGGAGGCGTTCAAAGAGCTCATAGTGGGACATGTGATCTTGAAGCTGGGCAGTCACTGCTCTTTCCAGGATTTTGCTGAGGAGCAATGTAGGGCAGGGGGAAGTTCCAGGAGTCTGGAGCTGCCGGTGGATGATGTCCACTTTCTGCTGAAAAAAAATCCAGGAACCTGGAGCAAAGGTCTGCTGCATCTGAGGGTTTTGCGGTATCAGGAGGGTGAAGAAGACGGTTGATGGGGGAGAAGAGCAATTTGTTTGTTTTTTGTTGGTTGCTGATGAGTGTGGAGTAATACCTTGTTTTTACCTGGTAAAGTGCTTCTTTGTAATTTGTGACGTGTTCTTTAAATGCTTCATGATGGACAGTGAGGCCAGAACTTCTTTATCGTCTCTCGAGCCTACATCCTATGGTCTTGGTATGGTAGTAGAGACCGTCAAGCTCAAAAAAGCACCATAACATTAGCATAAAAGTGTCTTGTGCACCAGTCTTCTGATAGCCTTCTGTGAGGAATTTTCGTTTATTCACTGAAAATCTTTCCGTGCATACATTGAAACTTTCTGAGAATTCTGCTAAACATCTTGATTTGTGTTTCATGGAAGAACAAACATTTTTATGTAGATATATTTTTTTTAATTACTACTGAAGTAATTTCCCTTTCTCTAAAGCTGACCTAAAATAAAATATAAATATTAGATCAAAAATGAAAATGAGAAATATTGCATTGGCAACTAACTGAAATAAGTGCTAAAATGACCAAAATTACTAAACTAAAACCAAAGTAAAAAATAAAGCCAAAGCCTAAAAAAATTATAAAAATAACAAAAGCACACATTACTAAAAAAAAATTAATAAATGTAAAAATAAAACTGAAAATATAAATATAAAAGTGAAATGATTAATAAATAGTATTGAATTATCCTAAAATAACACTGTATTACATTTGACGGTTTTTGTTCAAATCTTTGATTTTACACAACATATACATTTTATATACATTTTACACAACATATACATTATAAACCACTGACCTTGACTAGCGGCTCCAGAAGCAATCATGAGGTAGTACTGGCTAGTGGACGTTGCTCTACTTCCTGTGCTAACGGCATTACGAGACGTAAAAGAACAATTGATATTTCCATTCGTCAACGTTGTCTTGATATTAGTCACGTTCCCCTGTAAATAATGTAGAATATGTGAGTGAGTGATGATATTTAATGAAACAACAGTTAGAAATGGTGGCACACTAGACTAGAGGAATGGTGAACCGTACCAGTGAGATAATATTTGGAGCACTTCTTCCTGTGGAATAAGCGTGTTGCACTTGGAGGAGGCCGCTGTTGTCCTTACTACAGATGTAGATGTCGTCATTGCCCTAGAAATACAAACAAAACACTTCTTAAATCCATATGAACATAATGTTGTCTCATTGTACCTGGAAAAACAAAATCACATTTGGGTTTTGCTGATGTTTGTTGAGAATAGTACAATAATAAGTCAGTGCTGACAGAGCTAGTCCTCTACAAAAGATTCCACAGATAGATCTCATGTTTCGGGTGAAATATAATATGTCCAACATGGTGACACCCTCTTGATGTTAACAGTGTATAGACACTTAACAGACATTCAGGCCCACACCCATCACTCCCAAAGTTCTACACATTCCACAATTCATGAAGGTCTTTTTGTTAAATATTTTTAGACAAATTAAGCAGAAAAGGTCTTAAGACTCCATTAGGGCCTGCTGATATCTCATGAGTACGTATAAGAGTTAAGAGTATATACCATTAGCTGGTCATCTGAAAACCCAATTGCGACATATCCATCAGCCTGGCCAAACATTTCGATGGTCATTTCAGATTGGTTAGATGATGTCTGAACTGCCATGAAGTAACAGTCTGTGCTGGTAGCTGGGTCACAGTTGCTAGGCTGACTGAAGCAGACTTTGGTCGTCCCACAACCAGGGTTTGATTGAACCTGTAATGAACAGAGCAATTTGTGCTGAATATAAAATAACATACGAGAACAGATCGACATATTCCTAGATTTCATGTTCTTGTATGTGCAGGTGTAAAACTTACACCATTATACACAACAGCAGAGCTCTTGACGCCAACCCAAAAGGTTTGTGTACTTCTAACAAATGTTGCTCTATAAAAAAAAAAATGCATTAAAAATCACACTAAGTAATACCATCATACAAATTATAAATCAATACATTTAATGACACAGAAAAATGTATACCTGAACTCTATATTGCTAAGCTGTCCAGATGTAGGGGCCGTCCATTTAGCTTCCATTAAAGTCTTTTTCAAGTTTGATGTGTGAGAAACTGCTCTATTCTGGACAATATAATATAATATTATATAATATAATGTCAATACTGTTATTTTTTAAAACAAAAAATACATCAATGTCATCCCATACTAGTTTATGATTATTAGTAATGGAAGCAAGTAATGTATAAGAATACAATGTAGAAAAACTCACAGCCACACTATTGCAGACGAGAACCCGTGCTCTATTGTCCGTCACAGTAAAAGTGCCAATGGGATTTTGCGATCCAACTAGATTTGCTTGTAACATAAACCCTTCAAAATAATCTGCTGATTGTGCGCTTAGAGATACTGAAAAGGAAGACACAGTTCAGTGGAATTTCCTTAGATACAGGCAAACCCTGGACTAGCATAGATAAACTGAAGTATGACTATGATACAACCTTTTTTTTTTCTTCTAATTATTAAAATAGTGATTTAGCATAGTCCATGTAAAAACCTGATAGGCAGTCATTAATTGAATAGTATAGTATTGTGTAGTATAGTATAGTATTATTATAGTTATCTTGGGAAAAGGAGGTTGCAAACATATTTAATAAAAGGGTGACGTGTTTTGGAGAAAAACATTTATTTCATAATGTGATTTTCCCCCCACTTTCAAATATTTTACTTCAATGAAAGGTTAGATTTTTGAACATTTTTTAAATATAATATCAAAAGGATTAACAATGTAGATTTACTTTTTACAGTCATCTTTGATCACATTTACCAAGACGGCAAATAATTCTGACCAGCACTGTATAGTATGGTTCCATATTTATATTATCTAATAGTATAGTATAATATACAGTATAACATTTAATAGTAGGCCTAATTCATTTCTTAAAGTTAGGTTAAAGGGATAGTTCACACAAAAAGGAAAATTCTATCATTAATAACTCACCCTTTAAGTGAGGGATATTCAATTTAATGAATCAATCAATATTACTATTGATTAGCATTACCAAACATGGACGTTTTATTATTATTTTAATTTAATACTGTGAAGCTGCTTTGATACAATCTGTATTGTGAAAAGCGCTATACAAATATCTTGACTTGACTTGACTTGACCCTTGTCATTCCAAACCTAAAAGTCTTTTGTTCATCTTCAGAACACAAAATAAGATATTTTTTATGAAATCTGAAAGGTTTCTGTCCCTCCATTGACAGATACGCAACTGCCACTTCGACAATTCGAAAAGCATAAAGAGATCTTAAAACTAATCCATATTAACTGAGAGGTTTAGTCCAAATTTTCTCACGCATCAGTCGAACATTCTTGTGCTTCCGTTTACCATAACTGATGTGTGCATTGATGAATGATCATGTCTCTTCAGACAATTCGGACTAAACCGCTCAATTCATATGGATTAGTTTAGGCATCTCTTTTTATTCACTTTTTGAAGTGTCAAAGTGGTAGTTGTGTAGCTGTCAATGGAGGGACAGAAAGCTCTCAGATTTCATCACAAAGATCTTAATTTATGTTTCGAAGATGAATTAAAGACTTGTTAAAAATGAGGGTACGTAAAATAATGACAGAATTTTGGGTGAACTAACCATTTAAATATAGTTGGTAACACTTTACAATATGGTCTCATTTGTTAGCATTTGTTAATGCAGAAGTACGGTTCAATTGTTAGTTAACTAAAGTTAACAATTCAAATGTAATTTAAAGTGTTATGAATGTTGTATATTATTTATTTATTAAGGCTCTGAATTTGATTCTGATTGGTCAAACACAGCATTCAGTGGTCAAGAATTTCTTTATTGTCTGAAATATAAAAATTCTGGTTTAATAATATGTTTTTTAAATGTCAGGCTAAATATACAATAGTATACTTAGTATGTAGTCTAGTAGACTATATTCCTTCTATATCTTATAAGAGTACAGTATACACTACACTACATCAAAACTATGAAATACCAAAAATAGAAGTAGGCTATGCCAATTAAGTTTCTTAATTTCATATAAAACATGGTATATATACAAAATAAAATAAACTGTTCATTAACACTCAACATCCCCTAAAAGCTGCAAGCTTGTAAATGCTCAGCATGTCCTACAAAACTCAGCAGTTGCAGAAGAACAGCCTCACCTGTGATTTCATCTCCCTCTTTAAAGGTGGTTTTGCCAGCGGTAACGGTGAACGGAGAAGTGCTGGTCTGACCGCTAGTTCCGTGACCAGGCATCAAAGATCCACACGAATCGCTGACCAGTCCACTAGAATAACACTGCACGATCCCAACAACACACGCCAGGAGAACATACAGGAACATCTGGGGAGATTAAAAAACTCACTATAATTAATAAAGTAATCGTCGAGAGTATTAATAAACAGCGACGGGGAAGAGAAGAGAAAAATAAAATAAATGGATTAAAAAAAAAAACCTTTGGAAAATTTGGTGGGCGACCCGAGGGTATGTTGTCTTTGTATTGGCTGAAACCGTGTGGTGTGTGTGTGTGTACACTCTCAGAAAAAAAGGTATACGCAAGCTGTCACTGGGGCTGTACCCTTCTTAAAAGGCTGTGTCCTCGAGCTACAGACACTTCTTCTCTCCAAATAGGGTAAAGTCATTGTGGGCAGGGCTTGCTTTACCTGGGTAGGTAAAAGATGATGTAATGCAACGGTGGGCGACCATGAGATCCTGAGTTTCTCGTGAACTCACTTAAATCATACTTAAATAACTAAATATACAACGCATGTTGTTTACTTGTTCAAAAACACATACTTTCGGGTTTCAATGGGGACATTTTTGTCCTGAGTGTAAGTGTAAAATAGATTCATTAAAGAAAATGAATTAAAGAAAATGGAATTAAATGAAAATTCCAAAAAATACACACTTGTATTTTTGACAAAAATGTATGCAGTGTGTATTAACACAGGCAAAATGATCAGAAAAACAAAACTGAAAAAGACAAAAATGTCCAATGTCAGTAATGACACACAAGGGTTAAAATTGTTAATCATATTTATTCTTAATTTTTTTTTAAAGAAAACAAAATAAGTAACTAAATGGTTTTCTTAACCCCTTAAGCGGCACCCCCTTTTTTAAAAAAAAAATTGACATGAAAATGCACATTCAGAACTTAAATGGTTGTAATTCAAGAATGCTTTGGAATATAGATGTAAAATTGGTCTTGTTTTAAAGAAGACATTTGGCAGATTTTTTGTAGAAGTGAAATAAATTAAGAAAGTTATAGAAGTTTGATTTTATGAAAATGTACAATGTTAAACATTCTATCATTACAATACATTATATATTTTCAAAACCTGGGTGACTCTAAAAATGCAAAAAAATCTAAGCCAAAAATCTGAACAAGTTGTGTTTAAAATTTTAGGTTGATATCTCAAAAATAAGCTTTCAGTAAGATTTAGTTTGGACGCATGTACAAAACTTTTTCACTAGTTGGCATTACTGCCCATATACGGGCGCCTCCATTTCCATATGTTGTTCGAGAGATCTGAACCATTATTTTTACAATTTTCATACAATTTATGAAGTAGACATCCTATTCGGAAGTATTGGAAGTTTGGCAGATTTTGAAACGAATTCATCCTCTAAGAAACATCACAAATGTTGAATCTATTCTTTTTTTTTCTTTATATTTAAAACATTTTCAGACCTTTTTTTCTAAAATAGTTGAATGAATGCTATCTTTTGAACTCTTGGCATGAAAACAAACGGAGGTTTTTTACCATTCTTTCATGATTTTTCATGTCACTATTTCACTATTTCAAAATAAAGGTCTGAACACGCCTTAGGAGTATGAAAATATTCTTGTTGCAAATTGATAAATTACAGCTCCTCTGTCATTTATTTTGAAAATCAGTCACCAAATAAGTAAACTAGAGATTGTAAGCTTTCAAATGATATATAGTTTGTAAAGAATAGTTTAGGTTTAGTATAGAATATTACTGTTTTAAATATGTAATGGCTGTGACCTATATGCCAATATAAGTTTAAGTTCTCCAGATGCAGAATTTGTCTGGCCTCTAACTGTTTTAAGAATACATGGTATACATGGTAACAAAACAAAAAGTTTATAAAAATGTTTTTTGATTTGCTGACCATTTATTATTTGTTTGCTGAGGCTGCACAATGTAGTAAAAAATGCATATGAAGATATGATTTTTCTTCAGAGCAAAAAGAACAAAGAAAAATGCATTAATTAAATTATTTAAATAAACAATTTATGTTTTATAACAAACTATATGTTATAAATTATATCAATTTATGTTATGTCCTAGTTAAGATCCACAGTTCCATAGTATGGATCTTATGTTGTAATGATGCAATATAATGCGGCATTTTTCGACAGAAGATAGGTAATAAAGCTGATTGATGTACTCAATGCCCAAATTCAACACTAATTAAGTTAATTTTTCTTGTGAAGATTGATACATTCATACATTTGAAACTCCTAAAAGTTGAATGAATCAATATTTATTCTTCAGTATTGTTCTACAAAGTGATCACTCCTCTTTATATCCTTTCCATTAAACATAGCACAAGTTTAACAGCAATAATATAACTGATGCTATTGTAATTGATAAAAATTGCCAGTGAAATTGCATTATTGTAATTTCAATGTAGTGTAAATATTGTATATAGTTGCAATGTTAATGTTTTCTCAATTTTCTTTATAACTACTGTATGTCTAAGACGTAGGGGGAAATCAGATGCAGAAGAAATGTACAGAAATCTTTGAATTTCTAAATCATCATGTATTTCCATGTAAGGGCGACCCAGGAAACAGAAATGACTTTGCAATTCTAACCATACAATGTGTTATATATTTGTTTCTGAATAGCAAGAAAGGGAAGAAAGATCAAGGTTACAAAGCCAACATTGTACCATAGAGAGTTACAATTGCACTGAACATGGATTGTTTTATTGAGCTCTTATATTAGTTAAAAGCTGAGGTTAAAAATAACTCATGAAAGTGTAGTGCATCTGCTCATGCATGAGTGAGACTAAAATATGTATGTCATCTTATGATGAAGTAGTTTGACGTGTTCATGAAAGCAAAACAAGCTTTTGTTGCCCTTGGCAGACCGCCCATATTGCCGATCTAAATTAAGATTTTGTTTTAATAATCACAAATGGGCATAAATCTGTCTCTTAACCAATAAACCCAATCTGAAAATGCTGGTAGTCACTAATAAGAATGTAAACATGACAAAAATCTCTCTAAAATGAGTTGGCACAATCAACAAATAAAGTATTTCCATTTCTTCCAAACACTAAAGTAGTAACAGTAGCAGCACACATTTTGTGTCTGGACAAGGTTGTGAATGTAAAATAATGTCCTTTGAACTTCTCAGTTAGGTGGCAAGTAGTACATGAGATCTTCAAGGTCCTTGACATAATCATAGATCATAGAGGGCCTCCAGAACAGTGGCGATAGACCAGGCCTGTGTTTCACAACTGAATGGGCAGTACTGTCCGTTTTCATTGGTCAGCTCAGGTAAACCCTTCCAAGGTGATCTAGAACAAAGACAACATATAGATAAGAGCTGCTGTATACTGTGCAAATGACTCAAATACTTCATTATTAAACTCAATCTCCTGCAGATTCCAACAATTCCACAAGAAATACAACCATTTTTGTTTGTGTGTGAGATCTGCAATACCTTTCTAAATGGGTATAAAGTCTAGACAGAACATTCTTCACCAGGTACACACTTTCGTTGTACTTCTCTTGGCCCATTTTTTTAGCGAAATAAAGCTTGGCTCGTAAGAAGTATCCAACTGGCCACAGCCATTCCTGAAATAGAAATGATTAAATGCGCATGGTTTAAAAAAAGAAAAAAAAGAAATCTCTCATATCTGAGATCATTAAAAAATTTACTTACAGGTCCTTGGTGATAATTGAATCCTTTCGCACAGTTGTAGTTGTCATTATCCAGAGCGTTGTCATAAACGCCACAATACACCAGATCACTGTTAGACAAATACTGTTAAACAAACATCTACTTGCGAATGACTTCACTGATGCACATACTCTAGTTCTGGAGCATGCACATTGGAAAAGCAAATGCATGACTTCGTAATTATACAAATAATATAAATGTAACTAACTATAACTGTTCTTATAATGCACTATAGGTCTTAATGAGTCTTTATAAATATATTTATAAAATAGTATTACTTATAAATAAGTATAAATGGAGCTATAATTCCGAAAACACTTCTCAAACCATGTCCAGTCAGCACGCCAGAAGAGCACACTCTAACACAAGTGGCTGCTTAGCCAATAGGCAGACAGCAGGTGTTGTTTTCTACTTACTCTGGGTCCAGTGTTTTCATTCCCAGAGGACCGAGCAGCTTCTTTTCTACAATCTCTAAAGCCTTCCAGGCTCTTTGCACTGTAAACAGCTCTGGTGCCTGGTGAAACAAAATGGTGTATAAGAGAACAGCCTCCAAAACACTTGAAAAGACTTGTACAAGCACTAAGACTCACCACAACCATGGCGATGGTGAAATTAGGCCTGAGCTGGTAGTCACACCAGGTGCTAGAGGACCCATAACTGTCTTTGTAAATGCATTTCTTGTGGACCAGGTCGGGATGTTGCTCATTTGGGTCCGCAGGGTCATCTGACACGTAGAATAACCTTTCAAAATTCTCTTGGATCAGTTGATTCCACTCCTTATATGACATTGACTGTTCTGCTCCTGGATGAACCACAATGGTCATGATCGATCGTTAAAATATATGAAAAGGGATTTTAATGCTGTCAGCTGAATAGGCTGTAAATATATGTTAGTCCATAACTGTGAATTGTGATACAATTGAAGGTGTGGCTTTCATAACAGTGCAGGATAGGAAAGCGTCACTATTTTGAAATATAAATAATAAACACTGGCATTTTCATTGAGAATGGGAATGTGTTATAAAGAACGTACCATCTCTGTGTATTGTGACAGAGGAGTATGGATAATTTCCACTCTCATTCATCATCATCAGCCAGCGCACCGCTGACTTACTAAGACCCACAATCTCCACCGCAGAACCATCCCTGAAAAAAAACACAACGCCATCATCCACTTGTCATATGGAGGACTGGTTTAGCCAGGCTCAAATGTGTTTCACATTAAAAGCATTCTTTTGTACTAGATATAGTGGAGCTTATTATACTGTAGAGGTTTAGCAGGTGATTATAATACCTGGGTGTGGCTGGAACACCTCTATTATAGGCTTTGTCGCTCTCTCCCATTTTATCCATCCACGTCCCACAGTTGAAGCGATTTCCACCGTAAACAAAGCCTGTCTCGGGATTTACTTTGGCCTCAACGTTAAAGCCTATGAATCAGGGCGATTGCAAAAGCAAGGTATGGTTAGAGACAGACATGGAAAAACAGAGTCCTCTGTGCATTCATAGAAAATGACTCACCTTCATCTCGCATGTTACGGTCGATCTGCGGACCCGCGTTTCTCTCTCTGAACACTATTCCCTGGATATGACGCTGCATAGCCTCTTGAATGACCACATATAATGGCTGGTCGTGATCCTGATTCAAGTCATGAACAAAAATATTAACAGCATTCAGTCAATCTGAAACCATGCCAAAAGATAATTTTTGTACATTTTCCATGCACTGTACACTGTATGCATTTCTTTCTTCTGCTGAACACAAAAGAAGATATTTTAAAGAATATGGGTAACTTAATCAGTTGATGGGCCCCATTGACTTCCATAGTATGGAAAGAAAATACTGTGGAAGTAAATGGGGTCTGCAAAATATTTTCTTTTGTGTTCATCAGCAGAATGAAATTCATACAGGCTTGGAACAACTAGTGGGTGCGTAAACAATAAAGTCTGAACCTATTGTTAAGTGTATGATGCAACACTTATAAGCAAATGTCACATTTTAATTATTTTATTTTAAAAAAGGCATTGAAAGATGCTTACCAATGCTAATGTAATAGGTAATTGTGAAACAAAATCATAAAAATGAAAGGCTTTTTTCATATTCCAGTGGCTAATATGTTGGATGTTAAATGGAAGTGTAGTAGATTAAATCCCCTTACTGAGGCATAGGCCAGGGCATAGACCTTATGGGGCTGTCGCACCCGATAGTTGTAGTTTAGTTTAGTTTTACCTTTATTGTCATTGCATTGTATACAACGAAATTTGACATCTCTCATAGAAAACCGTATTCATGTTATCCAATAATAAAAATAATTTAAAAACAATAAAAATAGCTTAAAATTACTTGTGCATGTTGTTTAAGCAATGTCATACATGTCCATATAAATGAATTAAATTAAGGCAGCTGTGGGAGAATAAAAGCAGAATTCAGTTCAAAAATAGCTGTTGGGTAAAAACTGTTCCTAAATCTGGAGGTGCGAGTTTTTAAAGCTCTGTAGCGTCTTCCAGAAGGCATTAGTACAAACAGATCACGAGAAGGATGAGTACTGTCCTGGATGATGGTAGATGCTCTTCTGCGGCAGCGAAGCCTGTAGATCTCCTCAAGGTGGGGCAGTGGAAGTCCAATGATCTTTTGTGATGTTTTTATGACCCTCTGGAGTGCTGCTCTTTCAGTGTTTGGACAATTTCCGTACCAGACTGTGATGCAATATGTTAATATGCTCTCTAACGTGCAATGGTAGAAGGATTTCAATAGTCTGGCAGAGAGATGGGCCTTCTTCAAGGTTCTGAGGAAGTAAAGTCTCTGTTGGGCTTTTTTGACCAGTGCAATGGTGTTAATGGACCATTTGAGTTTCTGGCTGACGTGGAGGCCCAGGAATTTAAAGCTGGACACTCTCTCTACCTCCTCACCCCGTATTTCCAGTGGCTGGGGCTCCTCCCGTTGTTGCCTGAAGTCTATTATTAATTCCTTTGTCTTCTCGATATTGAGAGACAAGTTGTTATTTGTACACCACTCAAACAGTCTACATACCTCATCTCTGTAGGCCGCCTCATTGCCATTTGAGATGAGCCCCACCACTATTGTATCATCTGCAAATTTTACAATAGTGTTACTGGGGTGAACTGGTGTACAATCATGTGTGTAGATGGAATAGAGGAGGGGACTCAGCACACATCCTTGTGGTGCTCCAGTGCCAAGAGTCAGGGTTGAGGAAAGGTGTGTGCCCAGTCTCACGGTCTGTGAGCGTTCTCTAAGAAAGTCCATGATCCACAAACACAGTTGGTTGCTGAGGCCCATATCCAGCATCTTTGTGAATAGTCTTCTAGGTATAATAGTGTTGAAAGCAGAACTGTAGTCTATAAATAGCATCCTTACATATGTGTCCTTCTGTTCCGTGTGTTTCAGTGCAGTATAAGTAGGAACCAGGGTGGTTCCCGAGAACTAATGGTTCTCTTAGGATATCCTAAGAACATTTTAAGAGGCATTTAAGGAGAAACCTTTTCATAGTTTCTATTGGCGGAAGTACCCGGATTTTGGCATGTTCGCACCACAGGAACGAGGGACAATTTTAGTTCTGAACTCCTTTTGGAGAAACTAATTTAGCTCCTACTTCAGAGTAGGGTCTATGGTGCATTCAAGTCATCTCGTAAAGATCGTATTTACGAGTTGAACGCACATGAACGCCACCACTATGTCGTAAATACCAGTGAGAAGCTCTGGATTTTTTTAAGCCCCGATCTTTAAGAGTTGTGGGCGTGTCAGTGAGAAACATGGCGGAATACCACAGTACCGAAAGGTATTTAGCAGTGATATTGTCAGGCTTTTCTATTTACAGCGAAGTAAGCTAATTACCTGCACATAATATGATTGCATTATAATATAACAATGTAATATGTAACGATAAAGCTTGCAGTGGCTTCGTAAATGAATTAAAAACATAAAAAACCAAAGCACAGCTGATGCACATTTCTTTGTTCTTAATTTTTAGAACATTGCTGTATTTTTGAGTAATTAATAAACCAACACTATAGGAACTACCAGTGACGTAAGTGTACGCTGATTGGCCGAACGCACGCGTTTTTTTTAAAAGCTGTGTAAACACAGTTTCTAGAGTAAATATATAGGCTATAATCCACGAACATGGGAAACAGTGAAAGATTGGCCTCTTAACCTTTACGCTAAGGAGAAAATCCAACGCAACTTTGAGGGGACCAAGCCAAACATGATTATGTATTTCTGCTCAGCTAGCAACACTGGATATCAACCACACGACATACACTAATACCTTTTCATATACTGTCTTTCTATGAATAATATTTCTCTTATTTATCTAATAGCGTATTAGACAGGACTGTTAGACAGATCGTAAACACTGAGAATGCGAGCACCGTGTGCTCAGGCTCTGGCGTTCTCAGCTCCGTCAAAATAAAGGTCCGCCGCTCCGCCAAATTAAAAGCACAACAACAAGTGCGGCTTACGTCACTTCATAGTTCCTACTGGCGGTGCGAATGCAACCAGGAAGAAATTACCAGGAACCATTAGTTCTAGGTGAACCACCCTGGTTGCTAGTTCTTAGAACTATCTGGTGCGAAAGCCCCTTTAGTCAGGTTACATGGTTGCCATATTGAATTTAATGTGGATGAAAACAAGGCTCTGAAGGATCAACTTACAGTCTTTACAATGTCACAGATTCTATAAAGATTCTAGATCACGTAATTTTTTTTTTCTGAAAGATGTTTCATAAGCTAAACAATTGGTATGTTGTTAAACAGTTCACTGTAATTCTATCCCTTACGCCTAGTTTTCATTCCTGTCAAAAATTAAATATGGCACTACCCTGAGAGACAGAGGTCTATTGTACTGCATCAAGTATCATAAGCAGTCAGAGATTGTTTCCTTTCTTCTTACCACTGTCCCCAGGGGCTGTGCCTCAGAATCATCAGTGGGATACATACGTGACACAGGGCATGTTATAATATCTGTGCCGTTGGGCACGATGCTACAGTAGTCCTGGATACACTGAAGCCACCACCACACTGCATCACGGCAGTTATAGCGGGCTGCGACACCCTGACCCAGCAGATTAGGGATCAGACCATTGCGCATCGTGCCAGCAAAGGCTAAGATTATATTTCTGTCGAAAACACACCAGATTAGATGATGATATTGGCAGGATTGGTATGTTAAGTATGCATAAAATTAGATGCTCACCTGGCCTCCAGGTACCTCCCTGTCAAAAGCATGAGACCGCGTAGAGCTATGAATGTGTCTCGCCCCCAGCAGCGGAAGACTCCAGTGGAGAAATGCGGCAGACCTGCACAGAGGAAAGTTACTTGAAACCACAGGCATCTTCAACTTTATCAGGCCAAGAGACGCAGTATGACCCCCTGTGACATGTTGTATAAAATTGACTGTTACATTTTAAACCAGGCCAAAAATAATAGGTATATTGTGCCATAATGATGCATTTACACACTGTATGATGTTTATATTTCAAATCCATTAAAATAATCATTATTGATGTACAGTAACCTTTTTAATTTTACATATACATTTTTATCTTACTCAATACATTGTAATATGGAAGGGATATTTAACAGAATGTTTGAGATTTGTTTGTTTAATTGTTGAACCCATGACTAAGCTAAAGCTGCTCTTCCTCTCTGGATGCATGACTTTTGGTTAATCAGAAAGTGATTTTCTGACTACTTCTCTGACCCCATTCTTGATAACAGAATTCCTCAGGGAGGGTTGTGTACTTTCTTTGCTGTATTCACTAATAAGATCAGCTAACCTGTCATACTTGTCATGTTTGCTGACAACAATGATTGGCCTCATTTTCATAATGCGTCAACACTGCACAGCTTTTTTCCCCTGGGCCAAGAATTTTTCATTTGATTCAAATGGTTTTGAAAGCGTATGAAGCGCATTAACATTAGAACCAGGATAAGAACAATTTCATGAGCGTACATTGTGTGCAATGCATTGTGGATTAGGCATACGGTTTTTGTGAGAAGATATTATTAGTACAAAATTAGCTGTTCCAATTTAGCAGACTTATTAGTATATCAATTAAGTATACCAAAAGTACAATTGCAGGATATTTATATTAAGTACATAAATATGTAAATGTATTTGTAGTATAACTTAGCATAAAATACATTTATTTCAAATACATTTTGGTATATTTATATTGCACTAGGGTAATGACAGCTATTTATTTTTTTCTTTAACTCTGCAATAACCTGTACAGTTTTATCTGATGTCGTACTTATGGCATATTGTATGTCCTGTGCATTATGAGAGTGCACATAATTTAAACATTTTACAAAATTGCACTATGTAAAGATTTTTAATTAGACAAAAAATGTCAGCTTATTTAATAGTCCCTCTCACACAATAAAAAATAATAATAAAAAAAGTGTATTGAGTTGGTACATCAATAATCTTTATTTATGTATGTAAATATGATACTATTTGCATGATATTATACACTAGGCCCGGCATCTCAATTTTAGACAATATGTAATGGGAGTTTCTTGTCCTTAAAAAGGCTTGTTTTAGAAATTTTAAAGCATGAATTAATCTAAATATCCCAGGGAATCTAACTATTTATAGTCGATGAAAATGTGTATGAATCCAACCTGCAGCAAGAGAAACGCAACACTGCTCCTCTTGTTTGGTTACATTGTTGAGTCGGACCGGGACATCCTCCAGTTCGGGGGAGAGGGGGGGCAGGGCAGGGACATGACCCACCCCACACATCTGAACCGAGCCCAGGGCCAGCTGCTTGACCAGGGTCGACCCGTTCTGAACAAAGCTGCCCGTTCAATGGAACCCATTATACACATTATTACACACATTACTCACAAAATATTAAACTTAAACAGAGAACAAATCAAACCTGGACATTTGGTTGAAGATTTCATCTACAGCCGTGGCATACGCCCCAACAATAATGGCATCAAAATAACACGGCACTAAGTAGTGTGGAATATGCTTGAGGTATGTGAATACAGCACTGAACCACTTTCCGACCTAGGATCAATCAGAAATATTTATATGCCACATCAAAGTGTGAAAAACATTTCTACAATTGTAAATTTTTGCTAATCTGAGTTGCACACCAAACTTTATTACTTTTTACTATTTATCACTTAATTACCAAAAATATATATTTCCTTTCCTACCTCCCGCAGAGCTCCGCCTTTATTCATCAGGCGAGTGCTCACGTAATTGATCATCCAATCACCTTGCCTGAGATTGTCACAAAACGGATGTCCGAGGTCATTTTTGGGACGAATCTCAGACAACACTGACACAAAACCTGCGAGTATTGAAAGAATGATGTTTATTCATAGTCACATGACAACAGTGACCGATCATGTTATTTGGGAATTGTGGTACCTTGTAGGCCTCCGTACTTCAGCGGCATCCAGGATGGTATATTGTAGCAGCCACCGCCATCTTCCTGTTCCTCCGCATCACAGCGGAATAACAACACGTTCAGCTCGGCCAGAGTCAGTTTGGATATTAAACTGCCAAGTAATTTAAAACAACAGGTCTTAGTGAGAGAATTGAGTTGAAAGAAACTGATCTGACTCATATCATTATGTAATAAAATTAACACTTAAACGGCACAGTTGATATTTCGCTTTCTAAGCAAAAACGAATAAATGAGAATTGAGTTTGTAAAAGGTAACGGTAAACATGACTTACAATTCTAGAGCTATTTTCAGGATGCCAGGAACATTGCTGTCAGTCAGACTGCCGGATTTATACAGCCGGTTGAACTGTGAGAGTTGAGTTCGCAAATAGCCGACCATTTTCTGAGAGTTTGGATCAAGACTCACCCTGTGAAATCAGTTACATGTTGAAATTAATTAATTAATATTAATTTAAAGGAACAGTTCACCTAAAAATGATTCACGCTCATGTGGATTTTTAAACAATCAAATGCTGTTTGTTTTTTCCCCATGGAACACGCACACACAAAAAGAGACTTTCATAGATTTTTTCAACACCACTACATCCCCATTCAAGCACCAAAAAGGACAAAAGAGTACTATAAAAGCACTATAAAAGTGGACTATATGATTTGTGGTCTATAATCCAAGTGCTTTTTGGAGATGGTATGGAAAAATCTATGGAAGTTTCATTTAAAAAAAATTATATATATATATATATATGTGTGTACCATGGGATGGGACCACTACATTTTTGTGGGTTTGTTTGTGGTTAACACCTTCAGATTCTGTGGCTATTTTCATTTTCATGGCAAGAAGGGTTGCAAAATAGTTTACAGTGAACAAATAATTACAGTGAAACATTAAATGAGACTATTAAACAGAAATAATTTAATTTGGTGTGTTTGATTACCTGAATGCAATTACACTACCGGGAGTGAGCTTTTCAAACAAAATCTCCTCAACAAACTCACTGCGGCCCTTTGTGGTAGCATCTCCCTGTTTTACAATTTCACTGTCCTTTAACTGAAAACAAAAACACGTGTTATATGCAAGCCTACATCAGTAGGGACAAGCTCTGCACACAAGTACAGTATTAAAGTAACTCTACACTAAGAAGCTATAAAGAGAGCATACTAAACGCCAACAAATTCACACAGAACAGGATCTTTGTCTGTTAGTCTTTTCTCTGCCTGATGACAGCGTACAGACACTTCATGTCACAGCACAGCTGCACCCAGCACTAGTCATGTTACCTGGATGTGTTCACGGGTCACAACAGTGTAGTTCGGCAAGCCGTTTATGCACATCTCATCTTTCGCATATGACTCAGCGTTTCTCTCTATGGTGCGTGCCTCTAAAATCACCTCCTCAATTTTACCTGTGTAACATGATGACAGATTAGACAAAACATGTCTAACTGGTAGGACCGCTGATTCACTTCAGCAAGTTGCACTTCAGTGACATTTGAAGAGAAAATGAATTGTCAAACTTGATGTGCTCTACATAAAAGTAGATGACTTCAATTTCAACAGTGTAATCTGAAAGCACTTAGCACTATACAGTAAGTGTTCACGTCTGTACCTGGGATGTACATGGGGGCCAGATGCTCTTTGTATTGGTGCGTTTCTGGGTTTTTAAACGCTGTTCGAGACACAGTCACAACAGACTGATGCGTGTTGGGGCAATGCCTGGTCACAGCCACGGTGTCTTCATCCAGCTGATCAACATAAACCTGTGACATGCATGATGAACAAATACAAAGAAACAGACAGCAATGTGCACATAAAACTGAGAGGTAGAGGTTACAGGTATAAATATGACAACAAGTTCCACCACCCTAGTGAGAACTTTACAGCACAAATAACATTTTAATACATGAATAATTAATTTATAGTGGTTCGAAAAAAGTATTTGGACAGCTAAATATATCTGAATGTCTTTGGATTAGAGTAAAACTTAGTGGTATTTAAAGAAAAATAACGTCAATGATCAAAATTATATTTTTATAAAACAATAACTTTTGATACTATCAAACTTTTGAGAAAAATAACCTTTGAGAAAAATAACTTTTGAGAAAAGTGAAGTTTGTTCTGAGAAAATGTCTGAAAACAAACTCATTAAGTGTTTTGGTAAAACCTGAGCTTCACATTTCTGCTTTTAAAATGAACTTCCAATGCAAATCCTTCTCTTTATAAACAAGTTTGGTATGAGGTATGACCTGTTGTAACATATTCCTTAATTTCAGTTTAATCGAGAGGAATTAAGGTGTCTGCTACAGTACCGGTAAGTAACAAACCAGTGAAATCAATAGTTAATAAAAACTTCGCAACAAGTATCAAAGTCTCCTCTTGCTGTTAATGATTGTGACTCATAATACATTTATTTGACATCTCATATGAATAAACATTAACCTGGGTGAAGCCCTTCTCTGCCAGTTCTTGGTGGAGTTTGTTGAGGGCCAGCTTTCCTGCCATTATACCAGTCTGGAGGTTCACCTCCCCAACAGAAGAGGGCAGCGCATCAGGATTCCATTTAGGGTACAGACGCTCTTCCTTTACTACTGAAATCTGAGAAAAAAGCGGGTTGATACTACACCAACACCATTTGTGGGCAAAAAGCATATGTACATACATATTTGCAGTGTTGCTAAAGAATGTTTTGTAATCAATTACTTTTTTTCCAAGTAACTTAACCTAAATTCACATTAAAATATCAGTTACTTTTTTCAAACAAGTAAGCAGTTACTTTGTTTTCCCATTTATTGACTGACAGGTTGTATATTTTCAGTGTTGCATGCAGAATTAGAGTTTCTTCCATTTAGATGAATGTAAATGCTAACAAATAGCTTTCTCCAGGTATATTGGAAACCCCAGGGAAATAATTTGACGTGGAAGGAAGGAAAAAAATAATAACAGAAAAGGCTTTTGTTTAGGTATGAATACTGACACAGATATAGAGGACTCTTTGTTAGTGAAAAGTAAATAAATGATTCATAATGGGAGTTTTAGACTCAAGGTGCTGACAGAACAAACGATTCTCGTTACATAATTCACCTTTAGCTAAGCCCCGCCCCCCTTAGTTACTGTTGCTACGTCCGTCAACTTCATCTGGGCTCTGGTTTGGTATCAACCATGCCGTGACAGCTCTTCCTGCTGACTTTTATAAAGCAGCAAATAAAGTGTCCGATAGAAGAATGCAAAAGGGGCTGCAATATGCGTTCGAAGGCTATATTCAAGACATACCGGTGAAACGCAAGCAACAACAAGGCATCCAAATAGAGGCAAAAGCATAATGGTCACAGTCAAAAAATTAACCACCGCATATCCTAATCGAGACGGAGGCTGGGACTAACAATATCAAGGAGCAACACTGTTCATGCTAAGCTGGGTAGGTCTCTATTCACTTCTATAATCGTTATTACAAAACGGACTACGCGAGTATAAAGTTCTATTCATTAGCAGCGTGTGCTAGCGTATCAACAATTAGGGTAGATAACCGAAATCATAACCTAAAACAGCATAAAACTGTCTAACTAGTATAACTTCACAGTAAGGTTAAAAGCAAAATATATCTCAGAGCACACAAAAGTGTGCTTGTTGATCCTTGAGGGGTTTCGCTGACTGAGAGGACGTCCACAAAGTTTAATCCAAAAACGACACTTGTCAGGATTTGACTTTGGTTTTGGGAAGGGAAAAAAACGAACACCCCCCTCCAACCTCTCTGGGAAACGTGTATCTGTGTTACAAATGCCCCAGGCACAACGTTTAACCATATTTTTGATAAAAACTATGACGGTAATAGCTTGCCGAGACCAAAAATATGAGACGCCTGTGTTAAAGTCAATGGAGCGCTGTGAAAACGTGTCGGACCTCTGTGGGAGCTCGTTCTTGGCTGCGCTGTGATTGGTCAATCTACATTCTAGGGTGTGGCTTAGCCAAAGGCGAATTGGGATGGATGTAAACAATATATTTGAGTTGAAAGCCTTTCTGCAACCAGTTTCCTTAGGAGGTGCCTTTATACTAAAATACTGTTTATTTAGTCATTGACTGATTGGAAAGCAAGACCTTTAGGTTTAAGTTTAGGACACAGCCAAAGTCACTGTGCACATTTTTACCTGGTGAGGTACGAGCTCATCGTATCCTCTAGTGCTGCCTGAGGCGCAGCAGGCCATAGAGACGATAGCAGAGCTGGGTAAAGCATCAAACGCCGAACGAACCTACAAGACAAGAATAAGAAAAACATCTTTCACATAAAAAAATTATATCAAATAGTATTAAAATATATAGTGAAACAAGTAATAATATCATCATGATATATAATACACAAAATTAATATACAATACAGGAGTTGATGTGTTTCTGACCTGAATGGGACATTCGTTGTCATGGGTAACATCCAGAAACATGGCATGAGCGATAGACGGCACCAAAGGCCTGAGGTTTGGCTGTACGAATGACCCTACAGGCTCCCCTCCGAAACGATACACCAGTCGACCCTCCTCACGGCTGTCCCCGGCACTCATGGCCTCTGATGATGAGAGAACAAATCTTATCAGTAAATGGGACATTTGATAAAAAGGTCAAACTTTACATGACAGGGTTCATGTTGCTGTATAATTTGGGTGTTTTTTAAACTCTAGGCACTTTTCATACTCTCACTAGTTTATTTAATTTGTGTACTAACTATATACAGTACTGGACATACATCACAAATCTGAAAAGGAAATCTGTAATTTGTATTACCGTCACAGCTTTATTGTTTCCTCATTGGACAAAAAAACTAATATAAACAACACAATAAATATATTGAAATGGTTTTCATTTCGCTTTTTGCTGAGATAATAGTTTCATTTGATAATTTTTATGTCAATTTAACATTTTAATATGGGACAAATGTAAACATAAATGGCTTTTTAAAAGCAGCAAAAGTAATGTTTTAATGTGGCCTTCATCAAAGAAAATAATACGTAAAAATTAACCCCTGTGACATAAAAGTGCCAGTAGTTCAAGAACAAATCCATTTCTATCTAATATCTCAAATCTAAGGATATTCTGTGTGAAATACAACTCAAACTATCAACAGCAGCTGTGGTGTGTTAGCTCATTTTGAAGATGATTTACATCTGCTGTACATTTGTATTTCACATGGCATGTTCCTTATTTCTGAGTTTCACTGCAACTGCATTTCCCAATCTCTTTGCGTCTTACCTCGGATAAGAGAGGTAATGCCAAGCCTAGTCATAAAGACATTGTCCAGCTCTTCGCTGCCAGTAAAGAGCTCAGCCACCACATACAGATCAGGCCTGTGATGACGAGCGACAGCTAACATATACTGCAGCCCAGCCAGCACACAGCAGCAGGGTTAGAAAAGAGGATGGATGGATGGATGGATGGATGGATGGATGGATGGATGGATGGATGGATGGATGGATGGATGGATGGATGGATGGATGGATGGATGGATGGATGGATGGATGGATGGATGGATGGAATTAAGCAAGACAGACAATGTATGAAGTGCATGACAATAAGTAGGGAACATGCTCAGGTTACATAGTAAAGCATAAAGGATATGATGCAGGTGTATTAGCAATGCAGTATGGCATTAATATAGTATTATTTGTGTGCACATGAAATGCATCAGGTCAAATTAGGTGATGGAGAGAAAAGGTATGTTATTAACATTAAGGTGTTAATGTTTTGAGAAAGCAAAAAGAGGGAGAAAAAAAACAAGAGCAAATTGAGCATAAGGGCAAACATGTGTCTCTTGCAGTCTGCAGTACCTCTGACGAGACTGGTTATCCCCAGCCGATTAACAAACACATTGTCAAGCTGTTCACTTCCTGTAAAGAGTTCAGCTATCACATAAAGATTGGGCCTGACCACTCTGGCTGCAGCTAACATGGCCTATAGACACAACATACAAGACGCCACATTTAATAGTACACGTGAAAAACCTGGAGTACAAACTCAGAAGCAATGACACTGCATATTTTCAACATGAGAATGAAAGAAAAGTTTTCACATTCTTCAGATATAATCTATGAATCTACAATGACATTGCAAAACATTCTGAATTCAGGTTTGTAGCAAATGGTGTCATTTGTATAAATATATCATAATCTATGAATCTACAATGACACTGCAAAACGTTCAGAGTTCCTGTCAGTATCATATGGTGTTATTTGTATAAATATATCATGAGATATGCCTGTAGATCAAAAATAAAGTGGAAATCTGAGCACGTACCTCAGCCACATGAAGGGGTGTGGAGTGGCAGTTATCCAGACGCACACCGGAGAAATGTTTGGCTGTGATCTCGGTGTACTTCTTCATGTGAGCCCATAAGTATGGACAGTCTTCTGGCTTGTCGCCATAGCGAAGTTTAACGCTGTCACCCCAGCAAACAAGCTCTCTTCTGAGGTAAATATTAGACCCTAACAGACATATAAATCAATTATTAAAAACTGGCTCCTAGGCTAGATTATCTTGTCACCAGAAAGACCATGCAATTTTTTTAATGGCTTTGCTGGCCCAACCAGCACCAAACCACCATAAACCAGTGTGGACCAGCAAGCAGGTATTTTTTTATGTTACCGTTCAGAAGAAACCAACATACACACATATTTTGACTCACCTGCCTCTGCAAAGTTTCTGAGCGGGTCATCACCCATGACCCATCCATTATGGGCGAGCAGATGACAAGCCTCATTTGGATTCAGCATCAGCTGGTTTTCCTGCTCCATTGGCATGTCCTCAAATGGGTAGGTAAAATATCTGAATCATTAAAACAACAAAACAAGGATGAAAACTGTGAATCTGCCATTCTCATCAGCGTATTACACAATACAATTCTACAAGATATCATGCGCCTACAATGAACACTTCTGAGGGGAAAAATGTTTTATTTGGATATATTTGTGGCATTAAAAAGTTTAGTTTGAGGCCCTTGACTAGAACACAAGCATTTTCACTGGCACTCAGAATATTTTGTTGTATGCATATCTGGACATCCAATAGGCTATGTCAAAAGAAATAACAGAGCATCTGCTTTTAAACAACAAAAAACTGTTTTATTCTACAGTAGCTTAATGCATTATTTTTTTTTGTGTGTGGGTAAGTTTCATAAAAGAGCAACATTTTGAGAAAAAGCTGAGAAAATCGTGTTTTTGTCAAAGACTACATCCAGATCGGATTCAGAATGATGATGGAGTTCATCAACACCCCTTATGCTTGCACTGTTGCATAGTCCTATAGCTCGTCCTGGGTCGATATTTTATTCGGTAACATTCTGCAGTTTGGATGCTGTTTAATGTTGATGATCGCGTTATCTTACAAATGCATCTGCTTATCTAAGCTATCGGTTATTTCTGCTTCTTTTTCGCCTGTTTTGATAAGATTCACTCTTTCAGAAGATGCCTAATAATAGTGCCCCCCTACTGTATAACACAGACCCCCAGATATGATTGTAAACCGCTTTGGGTGTACAGTAGTACATATTAAAGCGCTATATAAATTGCCTAAAAAAATTAAATAAAATAAAAAACAAAAAGCCAGAAATTTTCGTCAATGGCGGGGAAATAGGAAATGGGTTAATGGGTATAGCTGCTACAGTAACGTCTTCAGCTAGTCAACTTGAGATCCTTTCCATCTAAACTGGTTTTATCTCATATTTTTGTTAGCTGCATTTATGTCTGTCAGATAATTTATTCTTAAGTGGGCAGTTCTTGTGCAGAATAAATTTCAAAGTAGACCAGACTTTCAAACTGCCACCAGTCTTGCTCTGTGAGATTACACAATATGTACCTAGTCACCAAAGGGTTTGTCCGAGTGACAGGTCCAAGTACAGGGCCGTGGGTGGCGAGTCTTTCATAACAAACTGTTCCAACTATGCAGTTTATAGCCTGCAGGAGAGAAATGACGTAAATTAATCGCACAGACAACAAAGCTAAACAGCAAGATCAACTGTGAATTGCACACACACGTGAGGCTTACAGAAACCAACCTTCTCATGATGACTTTGCATTTCCTTATAGCATTCCACATTCAGTTCCTCAAGACTCTTCTTAAACCAATCACAGGACTCTTGAATGGATTTGGGACCGTTACTATTGTTTTGAAATGTACAAGGAAATAAAGTTTATTTGTTCACAAAGTGCAGTACACTGGCATAACAAGAAAAAAACAGACAATTTGAATGTAAAAATGGATGAAAACATATATATTAGTATAAGTGACAGATATATTAGTATAATATATATATATATATTATACTGTGATCATATATCATACAGTATAAGTGATGTAGGGCCTTCCTTGTTGACTTCATTAGAATATTATTACTTTATTGTGATTATACAATTATATGAAAAGGTCAGGGTGACCAAGATAAGTATAATCAAATTATAAAATTAATAAATTATCTTGGTTACCCTGACCTTTTCATTTAAGATCATTAAAAACTGAACATAGATATTTGATAACAGAATACTCTATCCAAAAAACAATCATTAAACAGAACTTGAACAGGAAGTGGACTCACGTGTGTCTGCCAAACATCTCCAGGGCCAGTTGCATGTCTACGGTGTTGCTGAGGCGTCTATACTGTGAATCCTGGATGACTTTTAATTTCGGCTTTCCCATCAGCTCAGGGCCCTCAGGTTTGTTACCTACAGATGCCAAATACATCCAACTTACCTCCGACCCAACAAAACACAAGTGACAGAGCATCCAAGAACATGCTAGCAGACTTCAAACGCTCACCAGCCTGAAGAACCTTCCTAAACTGCTCCACGGCTTTCTCAACGTTCACCTGCAGAAACTCCCATAGTTTCATCTGGGTGAAAACTTCCGTCCATAGAAGCCCTCGTAGGATCTGAAACATCAAACCAAACACCATCACTTGTTGGCCAAACTTCAAAGGATTTGTGGCATATTAAAAAGCCGTGACAGCCTCCAGACTCACAGTAATCTGTTTCTCATTCTCAATAAGAGGTGGAAGGCCACTGTCGCTGTATTTCCCATCAGCTACGGTACAGCTGAAGTGCCACAGGGCTCTATCCAGCAGCCAGGCTGGCTTCAGATGAGGAGAGTTTACCAGGTTATAGCCACACTCTGGATGGAGTCTGATCCACTTACTGTTGGCAGCTAACCAAGGGAGCAATCATAAAATCATAGTCTTATAAATACATTTTAAAAAAAATCTGTTTTTCTAAGCTATATACAGAAGATATTCTTTAAACTGCCGCATAGACCGTTTCATCATCTCTATGACCTTCGGCACATTTTACTTCAGTCAATTGGAGTGATTTCCTTTCTAAAACCAAACATATGGAAATACAATCTGCTGCACCTGTTAGTATAAGATTATATTACACATGCTGGGTCAAAAGTGAGCGGAAAATGAAAAGGTGACATGCAAACATAGTTAATTGGTTGGAAAGTAAATGACGACGAACTGTATGCAAGATAAGGATTGGTATGTTTGCACATAATAAATGGCAGGTAAAGTCAATTTCAAAATGCTCATTAAGTGTGATAAACTTAAGTCTGGTGTCTAAAGAGCTGCTCTGAATCCAAATGTACACTATCACGGCCGCTCTGCTTCTAAGCAAAGATGACAGCTGTGTTCAAAGGTTCAAAGAGCAGGAAACCGTTTATGTGGCACTTGAAAAAAAATCTCAAACCTATCTGGAATAATTAATCTACGATTTAGTGAATACTCTCTGTTGTGTGCATAACAATAAAAACAATAATGACCACTAGGATTTATACAACCGTTTTGGGAGAGATCCTTTTTCTATTTTTACTGCCACCACTAATCAACATGCATGGAAAAAGACGAATCAAATTACTTGTTTGGAAAATTGCTAAATTAGTCGCATCATATTGTGTGAATATTGCTTGCTATGCGACTTAAACCGTTTTATTTCCTTGCCAAAATTGTTGCTATAATATATTTCAGAGTGTGGGCTGCAGGATTATATAGTTTGAACCCATATTTATTGAAAAAGTTGATTTGATGGCTTTAAAACAACTGCTGTAATTTTGTATCAGACTGTGAGTCTCTGAGGGCTACAGTAATTGAGCTGTTTATAGTCAGTAAATGCCGATGGCTCATAGTTAAAGCATGTTAACCACAGCAAAAGCAAAAGCAAAAATACTAAAATATAAAACCCTGCTGGAGCACATTTTTACAGACTAACCAAAACAAAGCTAGTTGGCAAGAAACAGTTCTCAGTTTACCATATATATGCTGTTCGTACGGGCAGACATGAAAATCTGCTCATATGACACACATGCAGCAGAGGGCAACATGAAACATTAGAATGTCACAAAGAACGAGGCGGCCAACATTAATCTTCGTACAGAGTGACTGAAAGGTCAAAAATCTTAACCATTGTGCCACAGATGTGACCAGCTTTCATCTACACTCTGATTGCTGCAATTGATATATAAATAGCCTAACCACTTTCTTTCTCAGTCTGCTGTGTCATTCTTCAGAGGTGACATTGCCATTTCAATGAGATAAAAATCTAAAGATGCAGTGCTGGAAGTTTCTCCAAACATTATTCACTATGGGCTAAAGACACAGCAGAAAGTACCTGTGTGGTTGTACACCACATCTGTGATGCAAATCACGTTCCACTCTTTCTTGAGTTTCTCCGTCAGGTTGCCCACATCCATCCAGGTGTAGTTCTTTCCAGGTGGGGAGAAATCAGGGTTCAGCTCTAGCTGATCAGCTATGGAGTAGCATGACCGTGATAAGCCTAGTTTCTGCAGAGGCGTGAAGTGGATCATATTGTAACCTGAACATAAAAAAAACATGTACAAAAAATTGGTGGTTCATTACTTCAAATGTGCTTTTTATATCTTAAATTTGGCTAAACTTGGCCAAAAAACTGGCTTGTTAGTTGTAAGCAGTGCAAAAGTGCCAGGGAGGGTTTTTTTAATATGATTCTTAGGTGTTTTGGCCAGTTGCTAGGGCATTGATATGGTGTTCAGGGTGTTTGCTATGGTTACTTACTGGAATAAAAAAAGGTCTACCCACAGATATCTATTAGATTCTGGACTCCTATGGCTTTGGTCATTACTACAATGTAAGTCTATGGGGGTTATTTCCCCCCCGTTTTATCTTTTATTTTATTTTTTGACTTTTTTTATTGAAAAAATAAATTAAAAAATTTGCCAACAGTCTTCATGATTTAAGGTATCATTCATCATTAGCACAAATGGTGGGGAACAAGTTTCACACCAAAGTTTAAAACTTAGAGTTAATTGTTTGTTCATGTACTAAAGGCAACAGCTTTTTTTTAACCAACACCACTAATAATAATAAAAAGGTGAACCTGTCTGTGGCTGAAAAGGAAAAGGAATATCAATTTAATTCTTAATCTTGTCAAATTGGAAAAAACTTGTCCAGAATGTCCACAAAAATAGCTCACGAACATGCACATACTAATTCTAATTCTAGGGGTGTAACAATTGTGTGACAACATGTCGCAATACAAAAATGCAACAAGATGTATTGTGGATAGTGATAATCTGTATTGTGGATAGTGAGGAAAAAATTCAAGTTTACATAGTTTTAGTGTCAGTACTACATTCAACTACTATATAATGTTGAATATAATGTATAATATTGCAATGGGGAAATATTTGTGAGTCCTGATCATGCCAAATGTCTTATGTTGCCAGTAAAAAGTGGCCAACATTATTTTAAATACATCTAGTCAGCGACAGAGTGCAAGCATATTCGTCTAAAATAATTCTGTATTTTCAGCTTCAGAATCATGAATATTTTTTATTCTCGTGCACCATTGTCCTGTGCATTGGGTTACCAGCACCAGCACCAAGTCCAAACCTATTCATTTACAACCATAATGTAATACCAAATTTTAAAAAAAATGTGTTAACCTTTTACCATATGTCTTAGAGTATCTCAATAATATCGTACCGTGAGTACAGTATCGTGATATGTATCGAATCGTGACAGGGTATTGTTACACCCCTACTTTTTGATGATTCTGGTAAAGTGCAATAACCCATAATAAATTGCCGCAATCAATGGGGAGCAAAAATATCCCTTTTATACACATTAGCACATATCTTTCTATATGAGGGGGCTTCAGGAGTCACAGGTACTACAGCAATACCAAACTCATAAATGAGTTTCAATACACACTGATAAATGATTCATACCAGTTTCCTTGGCCACTCTAAGTCTGTCAAGCCATTCATCCAGAGGGCCCAGACATTTTGCCAGGTAAGTCTGAACTGTAATGCAATCCAGAGGCAGGATCTTCCTCTCATGGCCGATGCGCAACACTGGATCCACAACAATGTGGCCACCTCCGGTTCGTTCTTCATTCCTGTACACAATATGATAACATCTTTCTTTCTTGTCGTAAAAATTAGAAACTGCCACAATTCCAAGAATTCTCACTTACCCACACCCAAAGTAATACTGATAAGACCCTGCTATCTCCAGATCCAGTTTGCAGAACTTGTCTGAGTCATCCTCTCTGCCACTGGGGTTCACCCACTCCAGCTGACGGAAGCTGGAGCCAACAAACTTCTTGCCATGTGCTGGGTAGTCGGTGTGAACATGCACACTCTTGCCCTGCAGGGTCGGGCCCAGGCGGAACTGAAGCTCAAAGCCTTAGTGAAATGAAATGTGAGTAACTTGAGAAAACAGCAGGGGGAGTTGCACATCCAATAACCCCATAAGTCTTAAATAGTGCATTTATCAAACATGATCCTTTAATCATAAATTATTGTTCAGAGCAATGAAACTTAATACATATCAGATACTGTGTCATTTATGTTTTAGAACAAGAAAAGAAAAGTAGACTTCAAGAAGATCTTATTTTCCTCATTAATCTTTGATTCAATTCTCCTTGAAGCCACTGGTTGTTTATTCATATATTGTTTTGGTGTGCAATTTGATAAACTTTGCTGTTGCAGTGTATTTTAATGCATTTTTAGAGACATACAGTTCAGAAAGCTCCGTTCTCCTTAAGCTAAAAGGCGATAATGTCTGTGTTTTTCAGTATGTTAAAATTTCATTAGGCTATTTAAAAATATTTATTTAAAAATAAATTATATTTGGAATATTTTATCTAAAATTTACTGAATGTGCGCCGTTGTGCGTTTAAAAAACAAAACAATATAAATTGTCTAATCTTTAATCGTACATTTTTATTTTAGGGTGATATTGCGAATTTTTATCACTAAACAGCATTCTTGTAAATTTTATTTAAGAAAAAAAAACAGTTCACGTAATTATTTGGAAGATTGCTAAATTTGATCTAAAAAGGCCTGTTTTAATCCAGATTTATTGAAAATGGTGATATCATTTAATTGTTTTGAAAAGACTTGCTGTAGGACATTTATGTTGTAGAACAAAACATGAAAATCGAATAGACTAATAATTTATTTTACTCATAAGAAGATATTTAAGCTATTTTACAAACCCATAAGAAATTCCAGAGGGAACCCATGGCTCAAAAATGATAATGCTATAAAGAGTTTCAGGTTTATGGTTGCATCATAGTAGTAAGCAGTTTGATTCTATTAGTAGTATTCTATTCTGTAATTAGCAACAATCTGACCGTTGCATACAATATTAAACTATATTTACATTATCTACACTGCAAAACATATGGGCACCACAGCAAACAGGACAGAACACCAGCACATTCCTCCGCTATATATAGCGTACAGCTTTTTGAATGTGATATTCGGTGCTCATGCACCACGAGTAACGCATAAATCTATCCAAAGCTCCTTGGGTTCCAAAGTCTTGAGTTGCAGAGAGTAATAAAGTAAGGCAAATAAAAGGGGTAGAATAATTTATGCATTAACAACTAGACTACTACATTAAAAATGATAAATTATACAAAAAAAATCTGTAAAATAATAAAATAAACATCATGATAGCACAACTGATGATGACGTAAATGAAAACATCTGCATTTGCAATGCACAATTTTTGAGAAGAAGACCTACCTTGCTCCAAGCGAAATAGAGTGCGCTCGAGTCTCTCCATGTCATTCAGGAGAAGCACTCGGATCTGTTGGCCACGGAACATGTTGGCGGTGCTTTTTTAGGATGCCCTTTAAACACAGGAGAGGTAACCTCTGAATTTGCAAGAGTGTGGGCTATCATCCGATAACAACAATCAATATGTGAACAATCTGTTGCAGTCGATATAGGCAAGTGGGGGATTTGTAAATGCTTGACAAGTTCCTCAACAATGCTTGAATAAAAAAATCTGACCTACTGACTTAACCTGTATATGGACACAATGATGACAAAGAAAGAAAGAAAGATAGATAGATAGATAGATAGATAGATAGATAGATAGATAGATAGATAGATAGATAGATAGATAGATAGAGCAAATATATACTGTACTTTTATACAATTTTGCATAAATACAGACATGCATAGCATAAAATAAATAAAAGATTAAAGAATTAGGCCCTATTTATTTATCACTTTGTATCGCACAAATTTGGAAAATAGTAGCAATATAAGTAGCTAATTTAATAGTAGTATGCATTTCATGCATTAAGTAAATATTAAAATGAGGAGCCGTAATTAAAATTAACTAATAAAGTTTAATTACCAGCAACATCCGACAGACTCCTCACTGGAGTGTCACCCGGTGTTAGTCAAGCAGACCTTATGCATCTAATAAGGTCATGCATCTGAGGTGACATGACCTTTCAGTGACCCTAAATATAGCCAGTACCTTTAGTTACATCTCACTGGTTACATCAGGCAAAGCCTGTGAAAGACATACGTTGTCCATGCAGCACATATGTGTGATAAAATTTGATGAACTATTGTAATTCCTCCAATAATTTTATTAATAATGTATATTTTATAGTGAATTATTTATTATCATTTAGTATTATGGTATTTCAGTAATACCACACAAGCACGAGCTGACAACAGCCTAAATACAAACGACTTGGATTACCTGATGCATTGCCACAGGTAATCACGCCCATGCTGATATTCAGTATTACAGAAGTTGAACTCTTGTTCGTGTGATTTTTTTCAAATTACTACTACTTGGCTTGCGTTCAGGAAAAAAACAGATGCTCCGACCTTTAAAAAAATGCTCTTCGCTTGGGAATGGGAACACATCTATCGTTCGTCACATTTTTAGCCTCATTCACTCTCACAAGAAAATGTTTGAGCACAGCATTCAACCAATCAAACGATTCCTAGCAAAAAAAGACCGCCCATACCTTAGCGCGTGCGCGTGCACATCCGCCTCACGCACAGTTGTGTGTGTTTTTTTACGTGACGTGATAGTGTGCTGGTAATTTATTTTAGGTGAATGGAGGTAAGCATTTTATCGTTTCATCAGTAGTTTATTGTGCTTGTCTGTCTGTTTGGCTGCTTATTTTTCTTCATACACATGCGCAGACGTCTTGTCAACTAGGAAGTTGCTCCTGTTACAGTGTAAAGGTGAATGTGGCTGCTGTGTGTATTTGTGTACATTTGACCCTAGTTTTTTTATGGAAGAGGTCGAATTTCCCCACTTTGCTTTCACTAACGCTTTTATTCTTATCTGTCTGTATCAGTAGATGTCATTAGCCTGACGGAAGAGACAGAAACCTGACCTTAACCTGGCCCATATCACATTCACACTTGTATCACATTCACACTTGTATCACACACACACACACACACACACACACACACACACACACACACACACACACACACACAGAGAGAGAGAGAGAGAGAGAGAGAGAGAGAGAGAGAGAGAGAGATCAGTGTCCATGTGTGTTGAAACGCTGCAGTCTTTTAGTGCTGTTCTGTAATCAGTTACAGTCACAGTCCTCCTTATCTTTTTTTTCCAGGTTTCTCAGCAAAAACTGATTAGACAACAGGCATTTTAAAAAAAAAACTTTGTAATGCATAGCTGACTGTATTTATTTGTATCATTGAATCATGGACTAGAAGTTAAAAGGGTAGTTCACCCAAAAAGGAAAATTCTGTCATAGTTTACTCACCCTCAAACCTGTATGGATTTCTTTCTTCTGCTGAACACAAAAGAAGGTATTTTGAAGAAAATGGGTAACCAAACAGTTGATGGACCCCATTGACTTCCATGGTAAAAAAAAAAAACTATGGAAGTCAACTGGGCCCATCAACTGATTGGTTTCCGACATTTTTCAAAATGTTGTATTTTGTGCTCAGCAGAACTGTTACCAGAAATTCATACAGGATTGAAACAACTTGAGGGTGAGTAAATTATGACAGAATTTTAATTTTTAGGTGAACTTCCTTTAAGACTATATATTTCGGTATGTCAATTAAGTACCATGGTATTACCGTGTTTTTTCAGAGATGCATCTTGATATTATCATCTTTTTAGAACATGATCCATGGTTCTGCCCCCCGTGTTTCAGCTACACTTGGATTGCTTGTCAAATTATCGTTGTAAAGTTTGGGTTTCACAGTAATTATCCATTTATTTCAGGATCTCACAAAGATGAGGATTGTATTGCTGCTCCTCCCATTATGTTTAGAGACAGTCATTTGCTACAGTAATGGAAAGGTTGAAGTGGCTTGTGGGGACATGACACCCCAACATGACCATGTTCCCAGCCCCAAAGATCCACCATTCACCATCACAACGGACAAATCCCAATTCAGCCCTGAAGATGAAATCAAAGGTAGGAATACTGTCTTCTTGGTATACTTGTAAAATGTTACAATTTTTCTGACAGAATAGTACAGTATAATCTGTTTTTCATATTCACAGTGACATTATCAATGGCGTCTTCAGGGAAAAAACGGTACTTCAAAGGATTCCTCATAGAAGCAAGGAATGTTGGGAATCTCAGAGAAATAGTCGGATCATTTAAGTTAATAAATTCTGACATTTCTCAGCTTCTTCAGTGTGACAATAAAGTGGTCAGTGACATTTATTGAGAACAAAATATTGTTATTTATTAAACTAAAAAGATTAAATACTTAAGAAAATGATGGTACTTTGTTTGTCTCAAATGAATATAATTAATTGAACCTACGGTATTTTCAATATTCACAGAACTCTGCTGTGAGTCATACCAGCGATTCCCACAAGACAGAGGTCCAGGTGATCTGGGTAGCACCACCTGACTCTCCTTCCAGTGTGCAGTTTATGTAAGTATTCAAATGCTGTTTTTATCCACTTTCTAGTTCCGAAACATAAAGTCGGCATGAAACAGAAGTTGCGATAGTCTTTTCTTCCCTATTGTGATGTATATTCAAGTGAAACGGCTTCTCGGAACAAGAAAAAATTTAGAGTGGGACTTGATTTTGTCCATCGGGAATTGACTGGATGGTTGTGGTTTGCTATTAGTCGATCTCGTGTGTGTGACAGGCTGTCCCGCCCTCACGCCAGTAAATGCGTCATCAGAGATGAAATGTCGCTGCAAGAGGGAGGGGAAGTTATTTTGATTAAATATTACGAGGGCACATGAATTGAAAAAAAATAATGTATAATAAATTATAGATGCTGCAATATTGCATAAAAAAAATCGAAAAGAATCGTCAATCTGGATTTCATGGTGACTTTAATGTGGGTTGTTTTTTCTTTCTTTTTTCTTTCAGGTTAACAGTTGCCCAAGGCTATAAGGAATATTGGGTGAAGATTGCAGGTCCAGTGGTGTCCCAAAGGGGTGTCGTTCCTCCACCGCAAACTACCTTTGGAGGTTCCACTGGTGCCGAAACCACAGCTTTCTCAACACTGTCACGTTCAGTGAGTCGAAACACTGCTTAAGTTACTGGAGTGATAGTTTACACTGTCATGAGTTAGTGAACATTTCAGGCTCAGAATCGTTGGAATAAGTAAATAATACTAATGAATAATAATATTAATAATATTCTCTTCTCCTCTTCAGTTCACCTCTGAGGGCTGTGGAATCAGGAAGTCCTGTCTGAGAGATCCACAGGGCTGTGACCCACAAAATGACACGGCGTGTCACTTCCTGTCCTTTAGGGCAGAGGGCAATGATGTGATGTTTGAGCTCAGTGGACCTGCAGATGGTTATGTGTCCTTTGCTTTATCACTGGACAAATGGATGGTAATATAGACAGACACTTTCTAATTTCATATTTTATATCCTATTGTACAACATGTAGTACTTTGACCTTTTGTAGTATGACACAGTCTATGATTTCTGATAAATAGTCTGAAAGTGTGAAATCGTGGTTATAATGATTTAAAAAAAAAAAAAAACATTTTAAACACACTTCCATTGTATTTTGTTTCTCTTTTTTTGTTTAACTTTAAGCACTAAAATAACTTAAATAAAATATATATAGGCATATTTTTCAAGAAAAAGAAATGACAAAAATTGCTAAAACTTTAACAAAAATTACATTTACAAATATTTCTGTAAACAATATAATATAAAAGTATACCATTGATTTAATAGTGATGTAATAGTATATCATTGATCCTAAAATAATGCCTTTGAATGACTAGCATGTCTTAGCATAAATAATAGCAAATGTGTTGTGAATTTCAGGGGAACGATGATGCCTATCTGTGTATCAAAGACACAGACAGAGTTGACATCAAGGCTGCATTTCTTGTTGGACGGACTCACCCAGAAATCTCTTCAGAGGTATACTTGCATTGATTGAACAGTGAAAATGTCTAACAAAACAGCACACCCTGGTTTAAGTGAGAAATAATCTATGACGGGCCATTGATTTATTAGAAAAACAATGCACAGCCTGAGCTGAGGTGGAGTTTGGTTTCATTTATTCAGCATATATTACGGTTTCCACACCTCAAAATATTTAGGTGTGGCCTCTGTTGCTTAGCCTGACTACGTCAGACTTCGTACTTCCGCTCAATTTCATTTCGCTTCTACAAAGCGAAGTAGCAGAGTTTGGTATTACCAGGCTATCTGTTGCTAACTCTATTAATCAAATTTGAGCTGGAAATGGCGGCTTGAGTTAGTAATGCAGTTGTATTTTAGCGAAACAGCTTCTGGAACATGAAAAAATGAGGGTGGGACTTGATTTTCTCCATCGAGAATTGATTGGATTGTTGTGGTTTGCTATTGCTGCAAATAAAAATAATGATGTGCATGGATAAATCATTTATAATAAATAAATAGTCAATTTTGATTTCATGGTGACTTTAAGCTTGACAGCGCTGCTTACTTTTTACTTCCATGGAAGAAGGAAAGAATGGATTTGAATATGACATGAAGGTGAATAAATGATAACAGGAATTAGATTTTAGTTTTTTTAATTATTACTTTAAAAACATACTAAACTATTTGAAGACAAAACCCTCAATATTATTAATATGAATTTAATATCTGGTCTTTGTGCTCATATCCATTTCTAGAACATTCTGAAAGACACAGCTTGGAGACTATCAGACGGAGTGATTCAGTGTAGCTTCCGCAGAGACATTAATCTCCAACCTGACAATGGGAATCGATTCATCCTGGACCAGATGTACTACCTCTTCATGGCACATGGTCGAGCTGAAAATGGTAAGACATTGTTTTGTTCATTATTATTATTTTCTGTGGCCGAAAGTGTCAAAGACTCTGTTTTCTCTCTCTCCAGGGCTAACTCATCGACATGACCGCCAACCTCTGATTTCGACCTATCAGAAAGTCGTAACGGGACCTCCTGAGGATCTAACTGGTTCTCGATCGCCCTTGCTCATCAAATATCATGGTGATGTTAAATAACAAAACTGGGCAGATTGTTTGTTTGAATCGTTATAAGAATTGTTAATTGAAATAAAGCTGAAATTAAATAAAACATAAATAGAAGAAAATATTTAACTTAAAAATAAATTCCGATAAATGAAAATTCTATCTCCGCCTGATAGAAAATTCTTGGCAACTAATGGAAATAATAAATAAAAGTTCTAAAATGACTAAAACTGAAATTAAAATAAATTAAAGCTATGTAATATAAAAAAACACAAAAACTTATAAAAGTGACAAAAGACTAAATTACTAAAAAAATATATAAATATAAAACTAAAAACCAATAAAAAAATATTATTAAGTTCTATCATTTTAGATAAACACTAAAATGATCTGTTTTGGGGACATGTTACAAAAGATTTCTATTTAAAATAAATGCAAAAAATAAAAGGTAATACAAAACATTATTAAGTACTGTAGTAGAAAATAATGCTAAAATAACACTGTGGGGAAGTAAACATCAACCTAGCAAACACCCAAAATACCTTAGTAATAGTGTAGTAACATCCTTGTGGCAACATTTACAAAAATCTTAAAGTTTTAAAGATAACATCTGGTTTCTGTTGACCATTCTAAAACTCAGTATCTGTTTGTATATGTAGGGGCTTTCATGCTGATCGCCTGGATGTCGACAGTCAGTGCTGGTGTCATTATGGCACGATACTTCAAACCCGATTGGCCTGAAGGGAATATTTTGGGGCAGAAGGTCTGGTTTCAGGTAGGAGCTTGTTTGCTAAAATGTGGATTTCAGAACATTTTCAAATGTAAATCATCTTCAAGGCTTTCTGTTTCCACAGTTACACCGAATGCTGATGACCCTCACAGTTCTGCTCACCTTGGTCGGCTTTGTTTTGCCTTTTATGTACAGAGGAGGCTGGAGCAAGGTAACACACACACAGAGACAAACGTCTGCCTATGAGTAAGACACAAGATTTAACAGTGTGTCATATTTTCGCCCCCTTTATCACACACCTCTGACTGTTCAACAGCGCTGTCAATGTGTCAGACCCACATGCTGTCTGCTCAGAATAAAAAAGAGCCAATAAATGTCCCGTGCTCATCAGCTGTGACCCATCTTTTTGGCTCGTTTATGAAAAACATACCCACTTTTCTTCAGGGATTAATCAAGTACCATGTTGATCGAGTGTCTTATTAATTCTGCAAGTGCTGGCTTATTTGAGCCTCAAGCTGACACGTGTATCCATTCGTAAGGCTGGGCATGAGGGACACATTTGTGACTCACCAGGGGCATCTGTGACATCCTTCTTGCCAAGTATCTGTCACAGCTTCTGTCATTTCCTGTGTATGACCAGCTGAGGGCGCCCTGTTCCAGTGTCAAACCTGCCCCCACACAAAATAATACCCATCAGACTTGTACAAAGCTGTTCCCTGTCAATACTAATTTCTTCATGAAGTTTGTTGACAACATTAGCTTCATGGATACAGTCCGTTCTAATCTATAAAATATTGTCCACAGAGGGCAGGCATACACCCCTATTTGGGCTGTGTCGTCATGGCACTCGCTGTCATCCAACCTGTCATGGCGCTTTTCCGACCAGCGCCAGACGCCTCCAGGTAAATCCTGGAAACAGGAGCACTGCATAATACAGCTAGAACAGAAATGTTTACTATGAACTATTAGCATACACTGCAGTTTGTACTGTGCACTGCATAGTATTTTTTTTAAAGTAGAGTTGGCAAAAAAAAAAAAAGTAAATGTACATTGATAAAGAGGCTCTCACAATCTGGTCTGATTGTGTGCTGCACATATACTGGCAAATGTTGTGTGTCATCTGGTGTTTTCTATTCATACACAGTATATATGTTGTGCAAGTAAATATGATAATTAAGGTAGGATAGCATTCTGAACATACACTGTTTTCGTAAGGGTTTATTACATTTCAGAATCCTGTTAAACACAGTATACTCTACCATTCCAAAGCTTGGGGTTAGTAAGAGGTTTAATCAGTAATTTTATTCAGCACATTAAGGACATTTTTAAATCAAAAGTGAGAGTAAAGACATTTATAATGTTACAAAATAATAATATTTCAAATGAACGTCTGGAAAAAATTATCACATTTCCTACATAATTATTAAGCAGCAGAACTGTTTTCTACATTAAAAATTATAAATGTGTTTTGAGTACCAAATCAGCTGATTAAAATGATTTCTGAAAGATCATGTGACACTGAATGCTGGAGCTGCTAAAAATTCAGCTTCGCCACATTACATTTTATAATATCTTAAAATAGAAAACAGTTATTTTAAATTGAAATCTTTCAAAATATTAGTTTTTACTGTATTTTTCATTAAATAAATGCAGCCTTGGTGAGAAAAATAAAACTATTTAAAAAAAAATTACTAACCCCATTTTATTTTAATGGCATAGTACAATATACCATCCTGAACAATATACCAAGCTTCTGAATTGTCTGTCAGGGACTATAATATTTTATAAAAAAATGTTATACACAGTATGCATAAATAGTATGCAATTCCAGTAAACGTGGCTGCTAAATTGTCTGTTAGAGGTTTTATTTTTATTTTTTTAGACAATTGACTTTATTGTCTGTTTTATAGTGTACTGTAGATCGCTTGTGATTTACAGTTTTAATATTAATTGTGAAATGAAATGGTCATGTTTGTAATGTTTTTTTCAGGAGATACATCTTCAACTGGATGCATTTTGGAACAGGAACAATAGTTCAAATCATAGCTGGTAAGACACAATGCTGTCAAATAGCCTCGGATGGGTAATTATGTGGCTCAGATTTATAGTAACAACAATGTTGACAGCAGAAAGCGGCTTTGTAAGCTCAGTAAAATTGCGCAGTAAACAGTTTTGTCGGAATAAAATTGTCTAGATTTTATTATCATAACATAACTGATTGCATGTCATAAAGTGTATAATATGTTGTATTGTAGATTTATGGAGGCTAGTCATGTTATGATGCATAATATTAGTATTATGTGCCTGAAACACTAGCAGTATGTGTTAAGCGAGCTGTGTGTGTTTCCTGATTTAGTTGTCACCATCTTCCTCGGGATCCATCAGCAAGCTCTGCTCCTGCCGGCTCCATGGTCCACAGGGGTCCTGGCGTTCATTGTGGTCTGGTTTGTGCTGGCAGATTTGGTTCTGGAAGTCCATCGAAGGGGGGTTTTACCAATAGGTCAGTAAACCGCCTCCAACCCATGTGGGTTTTGTACCTGGATTCCTCAATTTACTGTTTATGAGCAGTGCTTCTGGAAATCAATTTTGCCGTATGAATCCATTAAATTGTAAAAGTTTTTTATTACACTGCATTAGTAATTGACATATTGGGTTGAATGCTAATCAGCTTCAGTTTTTGCATATGTGTGCTTTTCAGGTAAATATTTTAAAAACGTCAAAATCTACACAGAACATATTAATTCTGATGACAAAGAGGAGATTATGTTTGTTCCTGATGAGAATGAGACTTCTAGCATGGTGAGTTGAGTTTGTATTTATTTCCTCATGACAAACATGTGCATTACATTAATGTTATACCCATTGCGTTTTTTGTTTCTTTTTCTAGGAATCTTGTTTTAAAAACATAGTTCTGGCTGTTTATCTCTGTGGAAATCTGGGATTTCTGACTGTTCTCCTTTGGACCATCGGTTCAGTATGACACTCTCAGCAGGCATTTCCACATTTAGTCTCTGGGACTTTCACTAATTGTGCCTATGTTAAAACAAGCCAAAGAAATATTGAGTAATACTAACATACAGTGATTATTTAAAATGAATTTGTTTAACTTGAAGTTACATTTCCTTACTGCTGAGGTATAAATCAATTTAGTTGTATAATTTTTTTTTTAGAAGTTTTTGTAATTTATTTTTATTATGAATGTTATATGGTTTACCTATATAATTATTTGTTGTAAAGAACAAATTATGCTTTTCAAACTATGTCTCCGGATTATCTGCTTTTTTTATCGAATCTGAAGAACGTATTCCCTTTGTGTGTTATTTGGTGAAAGCATTATTGATCATATTTACAGATCAAGTACGGTAAATATGAAATGATGTTTTTGAACACTGTGTTCTGGATGAGGATTTCTGAAAGTGAATTGTGGATTTAAAGACTGTTACTGTTGCCTGAGATGTAAACATTCACAACCGCCATTAAAGACTAATGTGTTCATTCTGTACAAAGACTGAATGTAGTTTGGATGAAATGGACCATTTGATGAAGGTTTTTGCACTAAAGACCATCTGTGACAGATCTATTGCCTTTTTAAATAAATCTGTTTTTTTTTATTAAACTGTGTCACTGGCTTTATCTTCTAGACTTTGTGCATATATTTTGTATTAATACATCTATTTGGATTGTTATTTCAGCCGTTTAAGAATATGGGTTCCTGTGCTGATGGCTCTCTCTTTAAAATCATCTTTTGGTGAGTTATTTCATATAGATTGAATATCATGCCATTTATGTGTGTGTGTGTGTGTGATCACATTTTTGTGTGAGGAAATGTTTTCTCCTGTGAAGTGTTATTAATACAAAGACAATCTTGTGCGTTTGCTCATCAGAGTTACCGTAACTGTTTTAGTATAAAAAGACAATTGATTTTAATTGACATTTATTTTGAACATGTGATTGTTCAAATGGTATGCAAAGCAAGTATTTTCTTGAGACTGACATGGTAAGCAAGGTTAGCAAGCAATACTCTTTTAAAAGCATGGCGGTTTGACAAATATGCACATTTTCTGTGGACAACAAAGCAACAGGTCATTTTTAGATAGTAGATGATTTTCTGAAGAGATTTAAGCTTTTCATACTGAGTGTAACTGAAGAAATGTTATCTGGATGCAGATTAGTATCTTCAAAAAATGTCCTCTATTCCTAGAGCAATCATAGCAATCAAATTCATATTCATTCTTTAAAAAAAAGAAAACTCTCAATGATTTCCTTTTGACAAAAGATACCAAATTTATGTTTTCTGCGATATTTAACAAAATGCATCCATTTTTTTTTACTTAAATTTTATCCTAAAACCCTTTAATACGGTTTCATTTTTTCATATAATTTAGGGATATACAAACATTTCCATACAAGAAAATACGAATATATGAATATACGAATATACAGTACATATTCTCCTCAACTTCATAGACAAAACACTAAAAAATATGGTTTATAAGTCTCTCTAGATACCTCATCAAAGAGGAATCACACATATGCGTGAAACGGTACATTCAAATAACATTTAGGCATCTCGGCTTATGCAGATTTGTTTCTGGATCAACAACAAAGTCACACAAGCAGCAGTAGCAAGTGTATATGCCGTCACAATAAACAAACAAGTTTGAGCATTGAAAATTCTCTTACGTAAAACAGCTGCAAATTGACGATCAGTGTCCATCTTGTTTTTTTTTTTACTCATTGTTCGCAAACTCCCCTGCCTCCCAGCGCAAAGCCATGGCACTTTTACGTCGGCCTCCAGCATAGGTTTCAAGAAACTATTGAGAGGACAATAAGTGATTTTCATTTTCAATTTTATCTTTGAAAACACAGACCTTTTGAGATCATTACAGATAATTTTATATAAATACACACACACACACACACACATATACTTACTCGATGATCACATGACAAAGCTGAACGATCCATTCTGCATGTTTTCATTGGAGATGAAGGGGATGATTTACATTTAATTGGCACATCATCTGAAATTATATTGAAAACCAATAATGAACAGATATTTTCTGACATGCATATGTTTTGCAGTCTCAGTGATGTAGTCATTACTTTAGATCAATGGAATTAAAAATTCTCTCTTTTTTGTTGGAATGCAGTACCTGTAAACAATGAGCTGTCCAAACGGTTTGGAGACATCAGGAAGTGATCCTTTGAGTAAACACTGGCCCTTTGACGCTTCAGTTCCTCTTCTCGCTGCTTCACCATCTTAATCTCCTCATCAACGAGAGATATCGTACTTCTGGACCGCAACTTAAAAAACGGGTTGTTGAGAAACATCTTCTCCTGGATTTCCTCAGAAGCAGAATTCAAGTTGAACTCAGATGCACTTCGAATGATGAGGTTTGATGTCTCCAGAATGATGAGATTAGGGGTATCTTCAGGTCTCCAGTCTGCAGATTTGGAGGACACCATCTTTCCATGTCGTGGACTTGGAGGGAAAGGCTCTGGATCGAGGACGATAACGCTGTTGGTGGCCAAGTCTAGTTTCTGTGAGCTTTTGGTTGGTGAGGAGGTAATGATGAAAGAAGGCATCATGCTGACGAGAGATTTGGATATACTACTATCGTCATCCTGGTGATCAAACATCTTCCTTTTCTCATCGACTTCTTGGCATAGTTTTCCAGGGTTCAAGGTGGCAGATCTCACCCTCATCTGTACGCAGTCACTGGAGTACGATTTTGACATTCCCCTCTCACGCCTCAGGTTGTCCTCACGCTCCATGGTCTGGCGAATCTCTTTCTCAATTGGAGTCTCTGGGTCTTCAAACGGCGATCTATAACTAGAGTCGTCCAGACCTGAATCCTCAGAGCAAGGGCTAAACTGGGTGTGCGCATAGTCCTCTGCAAGCGACAAGCTCTCAAGGTCCCTCTTGGGCCGGTCGATGTTGCGGACAGGCGTATACATGAAACTGTGACTACCTTGGCAGGTGCCAGGTCGAGTTGTTGGTGTGCTTGGATGGTGTGTCAAGTTTTTCGTTTGCTCTTCGATCTCTAGCCACTGTTGGCGAGCAACTTTGAAATCCACATGTTCAGTACTGACGTTCTCGCTTTTCATTTCCTGAATCACACAATAATCTTTCGGCACCTTTTTGCCGGAATCGGATTTGACGGAATCGAATGAATTGCTCTTGTGGGTTGCTGAGCCTCGTCCAAGATCCTCATCATCTTCGGAAATCTTGGACAAGCCGTGGAACAGTGTGGATGAATTGTAAGATATCTCTTGCGGTTGCTGATCTGGGTCATTCCCTGGTTGTTCTAGCACTTCTTCTCCCACTGGAACCTCCTGCTCTTCAGTTTCCTTTGAAACTTCCTCAGTATTCAGAACTTCTGTTTTTTGAATAAAGAGTTCTTGTGCGCTCAGCTCAAGGCTGTCAAGGTAGGAATCATCATCTTCCTTATTGATGGAGGAAGAGAAGAAACACCTCCATTTATCATCGGTTTCGCTGTCTGACGACGCTGCAGCTATTTCGACACGAAGACACTCGTCTATTTCGTCTGGGTCGTGACAGGACTCTGTGGAGACGTCTGACAGAACTTCTTCTCGGATGTAGTGCTCAAGGATTGTTTCTTCTGGCTCCTCACATCCAAAACTTTCTAAGATGGCTTCATGTGAGTCTATACCCAATGGGTCTAACATATCTGGATCGTCAACATCATCTGTTTGAGGTGCGATGTTCTCCAACGGTTCTTGTCTCAGCGAATCTTGCCTCTTATGCGTGACGTCATTTTCATACACGCTCTCAGCACTTGACGGAGTGTCGGATATCGAAGAGGTAATTGACTCGTTGCGATAAAGTTCTTCTTGAGTGTCCTCCAAGACAAGCGCCTCTTTTGGACTGCAAACGTCTTCAAGCTCATCGGCCTTGGTCTCCGTAGGAGGTAAGCCTGCTAAAATGTCGGCCACAACTTTTGTACTAATGGACTCTAAAACATCAGCATCATGACAAACTTGTTCATCTATGTTTCCTGTGTCCTTGCTCTCAGGTAACTCGGTCTCCAGGACTTCCATTTCACAGTCAATTATGTTTGCTGTGCCGGAGTTTTCACTTGTCTCCATGGTTACAGGCTCAGACAGGGACTTCAGCTCTGTATGCTCTGGATTCTCAGGATGAGAAGAACCTGCAATCTCTTCCAGTCTATCCACCTCTTCAAGCTCACTCGTAGCTCCCTGCAAGAGAAAAATACGACAAAGAAATTAAAAAGCAGTAAGAGGAATCTCATTTCCCTAATCACCAAAACATTCACAGCATATCAAAGCTAATTTGCACCCACTCATGTTTAGTACCGATCTTATGTAATAGTAAATTTCTACGTTTTTCAGGGCTGATTCTTATATGGGAAACTTCCTGAGCTTGAGCTGACGTAGCTGAAAGTAATATTCCTGGCAGGAGGTTGAAAAACATGCTTGACTAACAACTTTTACAAATAAAGTAAAACCACAAAAATACATCAGGAATGGTGGCACATATTAATGCATTCTATACTGAGTAATTTAATGACAGTTCTTTAATGGTTCCATTAACAAATTATTTGAATTTGAGGAAAAAATCCAATTCTGTTGTTAAAGGGATAGTTCACCCAAAAATGAAAATTTTGACATATTTTACTCCTTGTTCGAATCCTGTATGAGTTTCTTTATTTTTTTGAACACAAAAGAAGATATTTTGAAGAATGTTGGTAACCAGACAGTTGACGGTAGCCATTGACTTGCATAGTATTTTTTTTTTCCTACAATGGAAGTCAATGGGCCCCATCAACTATTTGGTTACCAGCAGGGTCCGAAATTAACACCCGCCAAGCGCCAAATGCGGGTAGATTTTCCATTTGGCGAGTAAATCTCAAAAGGCTATCCGCCACACTGGCGGGTGAATGTTCATACCAAAATAGTAATGTAATAAAATGTTTGTCCCGCCATAGTCATATCTGATCGGTGAGTAGCCGAATGTAGACGAACTGCTGCGCGTGTGACAGGGCGCATGATTAACTGAAGACAGAGCAGAGAGAGAGAGAGCGAGCCCCGGTCGCGCGCGCGCGCTCTCTCTCTCTAAGTGGAGTCAGGCGAAAGTATAAAGGCTTCACCGTCTCCTAAGCGCTGTCTTCAGCATCCCACAATCTTCAGCAAATTAACACCCGCCAAGCGCCAAATGCTGGTAGATTTTCCGTTTAGCGAGTAAATAATAAAATAAAATGTTCGGACACTCGGGAGGTCGTGAGATATTGCACACGTTTCGAGTCAGTTAAACTGATAATCGCGTCAAAGCAGCTGGTACATGGCACGACTGTCCGGCGGCAATCACATGAGCTTTCGCGCTAAACACAAGAGACCGGAGTTTTCAATGTTGCAGGCAATAGCTAGAAAATGACAGAAATGTGTGTGTGCAAATGAACAGTAGCCATTCCTTTCAACATAAAAACGAGAGAGAGAGAGATTGAGTGTGTGTGTGTGTGTGTAAAAAAAAAAAAATGTTTGTTATAGCCTAAATTTCAAATTTTGCTCTGGGCAATTTTTTATGTTTGTATTCAACATTATTATTATCTCAATTAAATGTACTGAAATGAATGTATATGTGACACAAAAAGGCTGTTTATTATTTTGGCCGGTAAAAAATATGCTTGGCTGGTGGATTTTTTCATCTACCAGTCCCCGTGGCTGGTGAGCCAAAAAGTTAATTTCGGACCCTGGTTACCAGCATTCTTCAAATGATCCTCTTTTGTGTTCAAAAGAAGAAATAAACTCATACAGGTTAGGAACAACTTGAGGGTGAGTAAAAGGGTGAACAATCAACCTTATTTTTTAGGTGAACTATCCCTTTAAATTTGAAATAATAAAAAAAGGAGGTGTCAGATTGAATTATTCTTTTATTGTATAAAATACCACAGAAAAAGAAGTGTATCTTTAACTACATATTGTCAACAACAATGTTTTAGGTTGGGTTGGTTCATTGAGTCAGACATGATGAAATGAATGACTTGCTGTTCAGTAAATAAATGAGAATAATTGTGAAACTGCTTCAACTGATTTTTTTTCTTTCTGTATCACTTCAAAGAACTGCTAATAAGAGTCATTTGCTGAGTGATTTGACTTCACTGATCGCGTTGTATGTATTGATTCACCAAAATGTTCCGGCTCATATGAATCATTAGCTCGGGACTTCACATATCGTGCTGAATGTGATTCACTAAAAAGACTCATTTGCTCATTAGACTGTTTTGCACTGAAAAGTTATAGTTCACCCCAAAATAAAAATTCTGTCATTTACTCACATCAAAGGTATTCCAAACTTGTATGTAATTAATTTCATCATTCTGATTAACACAAAGTAAGATATTTTTCCAAATGTAAACAACTTGAGGGTGAGTAAATGATGACAGTATTTTCTTTTTTGGTTGAACTATCTCTTTAATATGACATTCTGTGAATCTAGTGTGAGAGGAAAGCATAGCGGCCTATTATGTAAAGAACGACTGGTAAGAATAGTTTTCAGAGTGAAATAACCTCAGATAGCTTACTTCAACCACTTTTTCAGGTAAGAATTGAGATCAAATAATGACAGATTTCTTCTTTTTTTTAGGCTGAGATGAAAAATTGTGACAGAAGCACTGCTAAACGTCCAGCAATGCCTATGATTGTTGAAAGGCACCATGTTGTTGTAATTGCACAGCACTTAAAAAACCAGGTTAGTCACAAGCATTAGTTTCACTCTGCACAGAAATTCTTACCTTTTGAACTGACTCTCCCAAATTGCAGCTTGTTACATCTGTTTAACACATTTTATAGCGTGAAAGTTATTTTTTAAATGTACAAAACAGGCGTTTGAAATTCACCTGGGCGTCCTTATGTAAAATACGCAACATGTATTCCCTATATTAGATTATTCCAGGGTTTAAGAAGAAAGTGAAATCACTTGGGTCATTTCACAAAAGTGGGTTATAGTAGGCAGAAATAAGTAGACTCATTATATAAGACTGCAGAACTGGCTCTTCTTCATGTCCTGCAGTTAAGCAGCAGCATAGGCTCTGGATCAGACAGGAAAAGAAAGAAGAAATCTACTGAAAGATAACACCCTCATGGACTGCCACTGCACTGACCACCGGGTTTCTTACATTGCATACCGAGAGAGCATTTTAAATGAGAATTAACAATCAATCGCACATTGCATGTCCTTATTTGTCTTGTCTTGTTGATGCGCCACTGCAGAGCGCTTGATCACGCCAGCGAGGTTTGTTTACATGGATTTTTCTGATCTCATTCGCACCAAGTGCCAAAGTGATGTGTGATCTAACGCTCAAACACTTTCTGACAGACTAAATCAGCTGCCATGGGGATTAGAAAAGGGATTTTTTTCACTCTCACAACATCAAAACCACAATTACACACTCGCATGCTGAACATAACACAATATCAGTACAATATGGGGGTTGTGCTAAAATCAAAATGCACAAATTGACAGCACCATTCATAGATTATATAAGTTCACTTTGGCTTGATACTTTAGTCGTCTAGCTGTTCCTTGATGTCTGTTTGGTACAATTACCAGCATTCCACGAAAGTCTCCCACAATCATTCAAAACTCAAGCGGCATGCTAATGCGAGCACTAAAAACAGTCAAAATTATGTGAAATTACCATCCACTTCAGCGCCTGCCCATTTCACCCCAATCAAGCTACACAAAAGGCACAAAGCCTTGTGAAAATGACAAGCGGTAAAGTGTTGACTACCATAGCAACACCCCCTACCCGGCTCCTCCTCTAGCAGCTCGGCTTGTGAGAAAACTTCAACACTCTCGCACCCTCTCCGTCATGACAATCTGCAATCCATAAATTATTCAGTGACAATAACATTTGCATTGAAGGCAGACGGAGGTACCAGCGTGTCCCAATACCTACCGTGAGCTTTAGAAACAGGAGCCAGAAGGAGATCATCACCACTTTGCCAAGAAAATCTTCCTGGGAAACCTGCATGCACTCTGGGCTTGAGTGAATAGTTTGTGGATGCATGGATAGGAAGTGAACTTGCTCTGATATGGGAGTTATTGAGTTATTGGGATTTATTGGCAGAAATGTCATTGCGAGTTGGTCTGAAGTCACTGATGTTGGCATGAGTGGTCACCTCAGGGCATCTCAACTCTGATTGGCCGCTCCAGTGTTTTTGCATTAGCAGCTGCAGTTTTGGTTGACTGATCAATAAGTGGCTTGTCAATGAGGTCGATGGGTTAAATGAAAGTTATGTCATAGGGGATTGTGGCGTAGTTGGTGCAGAGATTTCACTAATAAATATAATCAAGGTGTATGTTTTGAACCGTTTTGGTATCTACAGTATAGGCTGTGCGCATCATTGTGTGAGGAAAGGCCATTAAAGAAGAACATTTCATGCTCAAGGTTGTTCTATTCAGAAGGAAATAATAACCTGTGTGGAGCATCACAGTAACAGGTGCTGGGGGGCCAGAGCGTAGGTGGCCATTCAGATGCATGTGACTGAGCACTGAGCCTTTGGAAATGGGAAGGCGATGTTCTCGGGTGATACAAATCACTATGCGGCATGAGAGCTTTGCAGAATAAGACACAGATGTCTCGAAGGGAGAATTTTGTAGAGAGTCATCAGTTTGAATGGAAAAATGACTTTGTTGAATGTTCTTTTTGTGTACGTATGGACTATTTAAAATGAACTACTGAAATTATTTAGAGAAGCTACTTGTATATAAAAATAGTTTTTAATACAACAAGCGAATAAATATATTATACAAATATAAATAAAGAATGAAGTTCAGATATTACTTCAGACCTTTACCAAATAGTACAAATATTTATACACACACATGTATATATGTATGTACTATGTAGTATGTCTATATAGGCCTATATGTAAATACACACCGGTCAAAAGTTTGGAAACATTATTATTTTTGTTTTTGAAAGAAGTCTCTTATGCTCATCAAGCCTGCATTTATGTGATCAAACATACGGAAAAAACGGTAATATTGTGGAATATTATTGCAATTTAAAATAATGATTTTCTATTTTAATATACTTTAAAATATAATAGATTTATGTGATGCAAAGCTGATGCAATGTCTTCAGTGTCACATGATCCTTCAGAAATCATTCTAATATGCTGATTTATTATCAATGTTAAAACAGTTTTGCTGCTTAATGTTTTTATAACCTGTGATACTTGTCTTCAGGATTCTTTGATGAATTAAAAAAAAAAAAAAATTGTTTTCTTTCTTTTTTGAAAGAAATTAATATTTTTATTCAGCAAGAATGTGTTAAATTGATAAAAAGTGATAGTTAAGATTTATATTGTTATATAATTGTTAGAAAATATTGTTTTATATATAGTGTATACATATATATATATACACATACATTTTTATATATATATTATATACACACACACACACACACATTTAGACAAGTGTTATGAAAAATAATTAAAAATAATAATAATATGAATGCAAACTGTATCTATTATAATTGAAATATTTGTAAAAAAAAATACTTGTATATGATTTTTTATATTTATTTACTTGGTCAAGGTGTTTATTATTATTATGAATACAATATAATCAAGATAATAATCCATTATAATATAATTCTGTGTATAATGCTGTGTTTTAACCATGAATTTTCAAGTATAATAACTGGTTTTGGTTAATTAAAAGAACATACCTGATTTGAAATTCTAAAAAAAAAAAGCCATTATGAATTATGTTATGAGTACGTACAGGCTATATAGAAAGTGTTACCCATATTTTTGCTGACATATTAATAGTTTATGTGTCAGCGCTCTGCTCTTCTCTGCATTAATGGGAGGGTGAAAATGGAGCAGGAGACATTCTCATCTGTAATCAGTTCCAAAGAGGATCTATCTCTGTCTCACATTTACCCTAGGCACACACACACACACACACACACACACACACACACACACACACACACGCCTCCACTCACCCACGCGGACACTTTAATTCACTCTAAAACACACTCACACACCCACACACACACATTCAGCTGAGAATCCCAGTGCTGATGCTGTCTGACAACATCTCAGATCTCGTATTCCACGTTTTCTGAAGTGCTCGAGGTTTGTACAAGCAGCCTGGGATTAATTCAACTTTCACAGCTTCTGTTCTTCACGTTGCTCCATCTTCACGCTTCAGGTAAATTAGAGAGAACGTTGATGAATTTCAAAGCCCAAAATAATGCGTTTTATTGATATGACTGACATTTTTAATTCATAATGCTTTTAAAGATGCACATCATGGATGTCACTAAAGCCAGATTACAAAAATGTAACAATATACATATCATCAAGTATCAATGCAATCTCACTTCTCACATTTATGATGCAACAATACTAAGTTTGACATAAAATACAGTAAATGTCGGGAAAGCAGACAGAAACCTATCACCCCATGCAAGCGCACACACTCTCACACACTTGTTTGCACCAAATCGAGTCTCTTCAGACCACATTAGCACAAACCCAATGAGTTTAGCATCCGTTTGTCAGAGCATCTCAACAATATCACATTCTTTACAGCACCACTGAAAAATGTATAACAGCAATCCAGCACAAACTACATATAAAACCAACAGCATGACACCTAAACAAGTTCCTTCACCCCATATATTGTCATTAAGTAGAAGATAAAGTTCTCTGTGTCCTACCTTGTGATACGAGCAGACGGAGGACAGGGAACGTGCTCAGCGATTCTGTCTTGGCTGAAGCTCTGCTTCTCTGTAACCACAGAGACTGTGACTTACTCTGAATGTGCCAGAAACAGCCAATAGCTGAGCAGCCTCAGCCGTTCCGACACACGCACTCGGTCTCACAAGGAATTTCTTAAAAGCTTCCTGTCAATCAAGCATATTCTCAAGGTTTCATGTAATTGGTTTCTCATCTTTAGAGAATATGACGTAATATGGTTCATTACTATCCTCTCAGAAACCTGCCCTTTGCACTGACGCAGTGACTAAGTTTAAGATCAAGTGATTTAGTTTAATGTGTTTAAACACTTGTCAATTATTTTCATGTCATGTCAACATACATTAGACTGCAAAAATAACATTCTTAATCAGTATTTTTGTCTTGTTTTATTGTAAAAATATTGAAGTAGGATAAATGTAAAAAAATTTACTAAATGCGTAACATTAAAACTTTTCAAATTTAATTTTTTTGTTTTGTTTTTAACCCTACCTGCTATTTTTCTTGCTCTACTACTCACTAATTCCTTTTGTTAGATTTATGGTTAACAAACAAAAAAAAATGCTAGAAAATGCCTTAATATGTTTAGCAATTTTGGTACATTTATTTTTAAAAAAAATGTTTCTTAAGGATGTTTTTTTTTGCTGGAAAATATGACAGCAGTGCTGATTAGGAAAATAATATTTAGAGTGTGAATGTTGGCAAGATACAACTTTGTTAAATTTAAATAGTATTTAGTCACCTTATATAAAACTTTGCCCCTGCAAAGGTAGGTTTTGAGAGGGGACAGAACAAATGGTAACACTTTACAATAAGGTTTTCATAACATTAGTTATAAATAACTATCAACTTTAGTTGAATGAACATGTATTAATCTTGTCCATTTCAACATTCACTAATACATGATTAATATCTAAAGTTGTATTTGTTAACATTAATTAATGCACAGTGAACAAACAATGAACTGATGTATTTTTATTAACTAACAGTAACAAAGATTAATAAATACGGTAACAAATGTATTACTCATTGATAGTTAGTGTTAGTTAATACATTAACTAATGTTAACAAATGAGACACTATTGTAAAGTGTTACTGAAAAAAAACTAAACTCACTTTGATAAAAAAAAAGAACACAGAAAAAAACTTTACCAAAAAGCAACATAAATTACATAACAGTCAACTGAAAAACATTATGTACAACATGATGGCGCACAAATATGATTCATGTCATAAGCAGTTTTTTTTTTTCAGATCAGTCTCTCAGTCCTTTCCATCCTCATCAGCAAATACAAGCTGCCGACATAGTAATCTTGCTTTGAAGAGCTTACATGTATTTCTCAGCTGAGACATTTCATTGGCACGCTGTGGAGAAGAGCGTAAGAATATTTCAGTTTAACCACACCTGGATATTCAGCATGCAGTGGTGAGATACTTGGTTAGTTTCAACCCCAATCAAAATCCAATCAATCAATGAAATCGATGAATGTGTCCGCGATCTGTCAGAGAGGATGATGGGATTGCAGTTAGCACATTAACCCTGCACTGGCGAGCCAAAACGAGGGGATGACAAAACAGAGAAAACAATGAATATGCAGAACGTCGCAGATTTTAGCATTCATTTTGCACCTTACATAACGCAAGCCAAGGATTATTACATAACTCTCTCTTTAGCAGATGTTATGAAAGACCTTTTGAACAGACACAATGTCTTAAAAGCAACGAAGGGCAAAGTGCTCAATTAAAGCTGATGCTGGACAGGAACGGTGCATTACTCCGGAACAGAGAGGAAAAATTATGCTAATTCACACATTAGCTGTCGGAAACGGCTGAACCTATAATGAAACAAAATAAAGAAATGAATAACATGCCCTAAAGATATCTAAAAGCCATTATGTTTTATCAGCCATTGCACACTGTAAAAAATAAAACATAAATTTTATTTATATTTAATTAATAAAAATGAGGCAACAGATTACAAGCAATATTATTAATTAAATTTAACAAATTAGAATTGAGTAATAATTAATCAAATTCATTAATTAAATGTTAACCATTCAAAATGAGTAAAATTTACAAAATATATGTTATTGCCAACATTGAAGACACCTGAGGTTAACAAGCAGAATCACTGAAGGAGAAAACCATAATTAAAGTCACCATTATGGAGATCAGTGTGTGTTTTATTTGGGCTCTTCACCCTTAAATTATTAATTTTAAGTTTTCGTTTGGCTGCTGTGCATGAGTTATAACAGCCAGATGAATAAACGGTGATCTGATGGTGTTGGTTGTGTTTTAACATAATCATAATTTCACAATCATTTGACCTGAATCACTGAACTCAAATGGAGTCCAATTTGTGACTTAAGTTAACTTTATTAACTATAGAAGTACTGGCCTTGTACACCATAATATTTTTAACTTTTACAATGTAATCAAGATAATTTCTAAAACTTTATCTTGTTCAAAAAAAAACAAAAAAAAAACACAGACATCAATAATCAGCCTGTGCATCTCAACAATGGTGACATTTATAAATCATGTTGCAGTGCATTCTGGGTTGCACCAATCAAAACTCATCATGTATTGCTGCATGAATAAATAATGAGCTTATGATCAGAGGTTGTCACCATTGCTGAGATTCATACGCGAAATCTTGATGTCTGTGTGCGCCTAAAAAAAAAAAGAAAACATATGTTTTTTATTATTATTGATTTGATCATTTGGATTTCATTGAAAAGGCTAATAATATTATGCAGCTAGAATTAATAAAATAAATTTACGTCATAAATTGGACTCTACATGAGATCAGTGATTCAAGTCAAATGATTGTGAAAATATGAAACGCAACCAACACCATCAGATCAACGTTTCTATTTGTTTATCATCTGGCTGTTATAACTCATGTACAGCAGCCAAATAAAACTTAAAGTTAATAATTTAAGGGTGAAGAGCCCAACTAAAACACACACTGATCTCCACAATGGTGACTTTAATTATGGTTTTCTCCTTCAGTGATTCTGCTTGTTAACATCAGGTGTCTTCAATGTTGGCAATAACATATATTTTGTAAATTTTACTCATTTTAAATGGTTAACATTTAAGGAATTCATTTGATTAATTATTACTCAATTCTAATTTGTTAAATTTAATTAATAATATTGCTTGTAATCTGTTGCCCTCATTTTTATTAATTTAATATAAATAAAATCTGTTTTATTTTTTACAGTGTATCCGCCACAGACATTGTTACTACAATAAATGAATATGGAATTTCCTTTCTGATTCTTCCTGTAATTTTGTTGTATTTTAATTATTTTTTAATTATCCAGATTTTTTGAACTAGCTTATATGTTTGCTTGTTTGTTTTTTGTCATTAACTGTTTACCATGGTACATTTTTGTAAGGAAAGTTTTGTATTTTAAATCCCAAACCACTAAAGTCTGATTAGCAATCTTGTTATATTACGCCAAAATGTCCCCAAAAGAAGTATGACAACAGCAAGTTAATGTCAAAGCAGAAATTATTTTTATTATTCATATAAAAACAAGACAGTTGTTATAAGACAAACCGTAAGTTTAATTTCATGCACGCCATGCATTTGTGTTATTTATTATTATTATATATTTGGATGCTCCAAACACAATGCAGCATATTTCAGTTGATTATAAATATTAACGTCTAGTATTTTTAGTAGTCTCGCTGCTGGAGATTTCTTTGCATTCTTAAAGTGACAGTAAGGTTCAACATCAGTTAAAACCGGTATCATGAACTAAACTAAACTGTTTTAAAGTTTAAAGATATTATTAATCTAGGTTAATGTGAATGTATACATATTTTATTGTTAGCTTCTGTTTATTCTTAAAACATTTACTAACGTTCATTTATATTTATATACTTAAAATGTATTGGCATATGTAGAAATTAACATTAACCTGATATTAATAAAGGCTATAAAAGTGGATGTTCATGATAACTCATGCATTAAAAGGAATAGTTCACTCAAAACGTAATATTCTGTCATCCTTTTACTCAACCTTATGTCGTTCTAAACCTGTATGAAGTTCTTTCTTCTGTCGAACACAATAGATATTGAAAAGAACCAAACAACATTGACTTCCATTGTCAAGACATTTTCTAAAATGTCCCGTTCACACCAAGGACGATAACTATAATAATAATGATAACTATGAGAATAGTGGAGTCCAATCATTTTTTAGAACGATTTTTTTTTCCAGCTGATAAACGATAAAGACATTAACAGCCAATCAGAATCCTTTCAGCTTTAAAGAGCTTGAGCAATTAAAGTGGCAGCTATGAAATAAGTACGCAACAATATTGTGCGTTGCTGTGGATGCTAATATGTGACCCTGGATCACATAACCAGTCACATGTCGCACGGGTATATTTGTGGCAATAGCCAACAATACATTCTATGGGTCAAAATTATCGATTTTTCTTCTATGCCAAAAATCATTAGGGTATTAAAGATCATGTTCCATGAAGATATTTTGTAAATGTCCTACTGTAAATATATAAAACATTTATTTTTGTGAGTGAATGCTGCACAATCTCAAACATAAATGCACAAATTTAAAGGAGATTTTCTCAATGTTTAGATTTTTTTGCACCCTCAGATTCCAGATTTTTAAATAGTTGTATCTCGACCAAATATTGTCCTATCCTAAGAAACAAAAAATTGACCCATGTGACTGGTTTTGTGGTCCAGGGTTATTCTTGTTGTGAACCGGCCTTAAATTATGACAGAATTTTCATTTTTGGGTGAACTCTCTCTTTAAATGATGTTAACATATGAAACCTTATTGTAAAGTACATTATCAAACACATGTAAGGAACTAAGAAATGTTATTGGAAACCAAAGTGTCTCCTCAATCTTCGAATGGTACCTGTGGCTATCGTGTCTTCATGGCCAAACGTGTGTCTTCCAGAGCCGGAGGTTCTGATGGCACCAGGCCTGATCTCAGAGCGGTACACCACACTGTTGGGTTTGAAGATCTTGCTGTGGTAGCCCAGAGGGTGGTACGACAAATGAGCTTCATCATCATCATCATCACCAATAACTACCAGTTCAGCCTGGATTCCTTCATCTTCCTCATCGGATTCAGCATTCTGATAACCCATAAAGATCATGGTAACCGGTTCACCAGATTCCACCTCGGGTGGGAGTAAGCTCACAAAGTTGAGACTAGAGTCTTCCTTTGGATTCAGAGGGGAATACCGTCCGAATCCCAGCCCGGAGTCTGCCGTCGGAGTTATCCGAAGCTGTTCCTCACACTCCTGTATGGGAGAAGATCCCGGGCTGATCCTGGTTATGTCGCTGTATTCATTGTTAGCATATGGTCCATTTTGAGCTGTTTGGTTGGTTTCCAAATACTGGTTGGTTTTGAGTGGTTGGAATGTAAAGAGCTTCTTGTTTGGTAAATTGCTCAGCCTGAAAAGGACTCTGGTTGTCGTTGGGCATCTGAAGGCCATGAAGACCGATGTAAACCTCTTTCTGTCCTCTGAGGGGTTGTAGGTCGACTGAATGGGCTTGAAAACACAGGTTCGTGGTATTCCACATCTGATGGGACTTTCTTCTCCGAGGCTTTCATCAGAAGCTCCTCTACTTCAAGAGAGCTCATCTCATTCATGTCATTCTGGGAGTCCTGGCCATCAGGTGGCATGGCGTAGACAGATTTCCGCCCATCTTCAAAGAGTTTGATGCCTTGGTGTTGGAGATCCAGATGTGCGATGGAGGTCGAGGAGAGGATGTGACTTTCTCCGGTGCGGAGATCTTTTTTCCACACTGATCTTCATGGTGTATGTAGCTGAAAGGAAAGAAAAGCGTTAAACACAAACCACCTCGAATCAAATCATGAGATTAAAAAAAATCTCATGAGATTATTAAATAAGTTTATTTATATATATATATATATTTAAAAAGAATTTGCAAAAAAAAAAAAGACTTTAAACAAAAGATTTAAAATGCATTACCATTCAAAAGTTTGTGATTGGTAAGATTTTTAATGTTTTTTGTACGATTGTTTAAAAATGTTTTTGAAAGAAGTCTCTTTTGTTCACCAAGGCTGTATTTATTTGATAAAAATACAGTAAAAACAGTAATATTGTGATAATTTGAAATAATAATTTTCAATTTAAATGTAGAATATTTATAATGTAATATTTTAAAATAAAATGCAATCTTGAGATTGCAAAGCTGAATTTTCTGCTTTTTTATCATGAGTCTTCAGTGTCACATGATCTTTCAGAAATCATTCTGATTTGCTGCTTTAGACACATTTCATAAATGTTGAAAACAGTTGTGCTGATTAACATTTTTGTGAAAACGGTGATAAATTGTTCCAAGATTCTTTGATGAATGCATCCTTACTGACACCAAACCTTTGAACGGAAGTGTATTTGGTGGAAGAATTATTCTATTTATTATAATGAATATGCTTGAAAATACCCCTTACCTGTGGTAAAAACCACGGTAAACACATGGACTCTTGAGGCTTTA
>JARPMJ010003785.1:0-86658 GCA_033366665.1 Phoxinus dragarum
AGCAAGCCTTGAAGCCTTAAAATACTGCTTAGTTAGGAGCTCGTACCTTGTGGAACAGAGCTAATTTGTCTTTAAAGAAAGACAGTGAAATCTCTCTCTCTAAAAAACACAGCGAGTCTGCATTAACGTTTGGACTGTGGTTAGTTGGCACCAGAAACTGCCTGAAGCATTTGAGAGGGAAAGAAACAGTTGAGCTATTATGCTCCTGTTGAATTAAATGTCAGCTTACGGATGTTGATTGTACTGAATATCTCCGGCTTATGCATTTCAGAGTAAACCTCTTTCCGGTGATTGAATGCATCTTTGTCCCAGTACAGGGTACTGTAGTGGACGGCCTAACATCGTACAGGTCCCTTTCCTTACGGCTGTTATAATTTGACATGAATCAAGATGAGACTGTGAGGGACAGATGTAAAGTTGTGCAGTCAATTTTGCCTGGAGATCACCTGGAGATCACCAAGTCATAAAGCTGTTGGTAATGGTTATGTTCATATACATAAACTCCAACCATTAGCCTAACCACGACTGTAACCCCACAACTCATATACATTTTTTTCTGATTAAAATTCTTCATCCATAATGAAAACAATTATTGTCTATTTTTCTTCTGATCTCTAACATTTCCTGAGCTTCAAAGCAAGAAAATATCAATAAATCATTGCACAGTACACAGCAACTAATACTCATATAACTATATAACTCACAACTAGAAGTATTCAAAGTCTAGGTCAGTGTTTCTCGCCTCCAGTGCTGGGGAATGTGTTAGATGTCTCATTAAATTAAAACACCTGATTCAAATCATCAGCTTGTTTTGTGTGTTGAATTCTGGGATGTGCGTCCTGATGACAGGAGTTCAGAAACAACACTGGTTCTGGAGATCTATACCTGTACAGAACAAGATGATCTACATACGCTCAACCTCTCTAGAGTAGGGATGTGTCATATACCACTACTAGTCCACTAGATACTAGTTTATTGTGCTTAAACTAGGATGCACCGAATTCCAGATATTTGGGGTTCGGCCGAATACCGAATCCACTGGTTAAGATTCTGCCGAATCCGAAACCGAATCCTACTCACATCCTCAGTCCATTAACACAGTAAACACATCAATGAAGTAAACGTCCACAGCAGTGGATTTTTCATTTTATTTTATTTTAACTGTAAGAAGAAAAAAAAATAAGAAAAAAAAGAAAAAAAGAATACGCAACATTATGCATTTTAACAGCTGTGATGTTGTATATTGTTTAGGGTCCTTGCCACCATGAGACAAATCGTCATTTTAAATTGACCATGTACTGCCAAACAAAAGTACTGCCAAACAACACTTTTTCTGCTCACGAGTTCCATTTTCACTTTCTCACAGCCTACGACATTCGAACGGTCCACTACTGTAAGGAGTGGAAATAAGGTGTGGCCCCTTTAAGAGCTGCGTGCTCCCTGTTGAACTGTCGGCAGTCTGTATGCGCCTCGATACCCCATGTATGCGGGTTATTTCAGTTTGATGCTCATTTTTATCTTATTTTATTAAGTAACTCTGTGGATTGTAGAACGTGTGACAGACAGTTACATGAGTTCGATTGGGGAATAAAGTGCGAGTTGTAAGATGCCAATCGCCTCCATGAGTCTGTCTGGCCTCTGCTATAACTTTAGCTGTGAGCTACCGGTATCCCTATTTTTCTTCCTGACACAACGCGTTACACTACGTAGACACCTTCCCGTAATCAACGGTGGCATGACGCCGACCATCGTAGCGCGCGTATTGCAAGGCTGGGATTCGGTTCGGTGGAAAAAAATTCTAAGGTTCGGCAGAAACCGAACCCCTTTAAAAACCCCAGTATTCGGCCGAATCCGAATCCGAAACCGAATCCTGGATTCGGTGCATCCCTAGATTAGACGCTCAAATACACACAAAGTTACGTCAAAATGCCCATAGTGGCTAGTATCCACACAAATACAGTCAGCTATGGCTTAAGTGAATGTTCAACACTATGAATAGTACTGGACGTGTATCAGTATATTAGATCTGTGCATTTGCTCTTAAAGTGACAGCAGCCTAATAAACCTGCTGTCGTCTGTGGCATTAATGTGAATCAAACAAAAGACAAAAAGAAAATCACTTCAGTAGCTCACATAAGAATCAGTTTATATTTAAATCATACATAAAGATGGTACAGTCCTTTATTTTTACATTTGATTATTTATTTATTTATTTATTATTTATTGTTTTTATTTGTCCTGTTAATTTAGATTCTTTGTTCTCATTTTATTATTGGCATTTTATTTGTCTCGAGTATCCTTGAGAATGATTCAGTTGCGTATGTAACCCTCGTTCCCTGAAGGAGGGATTTTTTCATTTGTATTTTTACTGCACTTTAGCTAGGCTAGCCCCTTATATTGGCCATTACATATTTAAAACAGTAATATCCTATACTAAACCTAAACTAATCTTGACAAACTATATATCATTTGAAAGCTTTCAATCTCTAGTTTACATATTTGGTGACTGATTTTCAAAATAAATTACAGAGGAGCTGTAATTTATAAATTTGCAACAAGAATATGTTCATACTCCTAAGGCGTGTTCAGACCTTTATTTTGAAATCAGTGATGAACATGAAAAATCATGAAAGAATGGTAGAAACCTCAGTTTGTTTTCATGCCAAGAGTTCAAAAGATAGCATCCATTCAATTCTTTTAGAAATAAGGTCTGAAAATGTTTTGAATATAAAGAAAAAAATAATAGATTCACCATTAGTGATGTGGCAGCGAGCTATAATGCACATACGTGGTGATCTTGTGTTTCTTAGAGGTTGAATTCATTTCAAAATCTGCCAAACTTCCAACACTACTTCTGAATAGGATGTCTACTTCATAAATTGTATGAAAATTGTCAAAATAATAGTTCAGATCACTCAAACAACATATGGAAATAGAGGCGCCCTTATATGGGCAGTAATGTCAACTAGTGGAGAAGTGTGTACTGCGCCCAAACTAAATCTCACTGAATACTTATATATTGAGATATCAACCTAAAATTTGAAAAACTTGTTCAGATTTTTGGCATTTTTGCATTTTAGAGTCCTCCAGGATTTGAAAATATACATTTTATATTAAATATGAATAATTCAATTTTTAACATTGTACATTTTCATAAACTCAAACTTCTATAAAAGACTATTCTGTTTAACTTTCTTAATGTATTCAAAAATCTGCCAAATGTCTTCTTTAAAACAAGACCAATCTTACATCTATATTCCAAAGCATTCTTGAATTACAACCATTAAGTTCTGAATGTGCATTTTCATGTCTATTAAAAAAGGGGGTGCCGCATACGGGGATAGTAATAGTTTTTGTAACAACCTTATTCCCAGTAAAAAATAAAATGTTTTATTGTTTGTGATGTATATATTGTTATAGTGAAATAACATTACTCATATTGTGATGATAATATTGCCCACCCCTACATCTATTCTAAACAGGTAATAAATAAACATTAATGTCTGAGCAGAAAAACCTCTCGTGTTTCACAGACAAATCCCTACTGAGTGAAAGCTGTGAATGTAGTGTGTGTTGATCTGAGAGCTGGAGGCAGGCGGACGGGTTAAACTAACCATCTGTTCTCATATACCTCTCATTATTCCTCTGCTTTAGAGAGGAGCTCTCGGATCCCACTCCATAATGTGCATCTTAAAAACAGTGAATGTGATTTAGCACAAGTGAATCAGTCCATTGTTCTTCAGAGGCTCGAAACCAACTGCGTATGTGTTTGAGAACTAAAGGGCAATAAAATGCCCCATTATTTTCCATAAAGTGCAAGTGGGACTGGCAATGGGTAGTTGTTGTGTTCTTACATAATTTTAATGTTCTTATATTTTTTTTAAGTAATTATTTTAGGATAATTTTTTAATTGTGACATTTTTTGATAATTTAGCTCATTCTCCCCTAATAATTTTAATACAATATTGAATAATTCTCATTACTTAAAATAAATAGAAAAATAATTTAAATAGAAAAGTGTTTATATACGGTAATATTTGATATACTGCCTTTATGCTGATTTAAAAAAAATGCAGTAATTTTTATTGTAACACAATAAAAATGCTTTACAGTACTGAGAATATGTACAGTTATTGAAAACAAGCATAAAAAGTACATATGTGACCACAAAAACCAGTCATAAGTCTCACAGGTATATTTGTGGCAATAGCCAACAATACATTGTATGGGTCAAAATTATCGATTTTTCTTTTATGCCAAAAATCATTAGGATATTAAGTAAAGATCATGTTCCATGAAGATATTTTGTAAATTTCTTACCGTAAATATATAAAACATGTATTTTTGTGAGTGAATGCAGCACAATCGTGAACATAAATGCACAACTTTAAAGGAGATTTTCTCAAAAAAAATGTTTTTCAATAGTTGTATCTCAGCCAAATACTGTCCTATCATAACAAACCACACATTAATGGAAAGCTTATTTATTCAGCTTTCATAGGATGCGATGCATACATCTAAAATTAAAACAATTGACACATTAGACTGGTTTTGTGGTCCAGGGTCACATATTGCAGTAATGCAATTTCAGTGGAAATCTGCTCATGAAAAAGTGTCATGAAAATAAAACGGCTATTATTTTATAATAAAATGATAGCTGGAATATAGTATGTCTCACTAAGGACACTGCTGGATGTCAATTTAACCCTGAAAAAAAAAAAAGATATTCCAACCACTTGCAACTTTCTAATTGTGTTTCAACATGTACATATGTGAAATCTCGGAGAAACATTGTGTGGAAAGATTCTGACAAGCAATTAAAGAGAAGTAAAGAAACTGACGCATGTACTAACAATAGGCTGAGACGTGCCACTGAACGCAACAGAAAGCATACGAATGCAAATGGTCCCTGTACAGTTTGTACAGAAATGATTTGATCTGGATTTGTGTGCTTAGTTGTTGTGCAGATCAGATTGTTCCTATAAAAAGCCTCCAGCTTCACAGAGATTGCTGCTCAACAGATTTTCCTCACTGAAGTGACACCTCGGGGGCCGACGCTCTGCTATCGAGCAGATTGGCTGATTTCAGGCGATTGGTCATCTTCGTCTCGGTCTCTCGGCTGAGGAGATCCAGCGAGGTGTTAAAAGTTGATTAGGTGTCTAAAGGTCATATAGCCGAAGCTGTCACTATCACATTGGACGGCGGTCACAGACTTAATGAGCCGAATCCCGCTGTATTTACTTAATGGAGACGAGCCGCCGAGAGAGAAATGCTCAAATGGACAAAAACCCCATCCAAAAAGATTATTGACAGCCAGAATCTGAATCTTTCGGGATATCTTATGGTTACAACAACATCCTTATGATAAAACGGTCAGTTAGCAGAAATGCAATTATCATAGTGAATGTTTGAGGGAATGCGAGTACGCGCTGGGCCGACTCAAGCGCAGAGATCAGTGTGTTCAGTCAATGTCCACAACGTGTCACACAACATTACTCTCACACGCGTTTGCTCCGTGTCATCAATATTGTTTTACTGGCGGTGTTCAGTTTACGCTTTAACACATCAGCTGCAGAGGAAAAATATTGAATTGTGTTTTTTATGAAAAAGAATTGTGATTGCTATAATAAAAAAGCCCTTGTTTGCAGGGCTCTAACATATCGTCATTATATACGGCTATAATCATGTACTGATCACTCTTTACTGTTTTATTTACATCATTTTTCTCATAATTTATTTGATTTAATTTTCATTGATTTATTATTTTCTTCAATTTCTTCAATACAATTATTGTATTTCTTTCTATCTTATTATTATTTTATAATAATTTTTATGTAAAGCACTTTCAATACAACTGTGTATGAATTGTGCTATATAAATAAACTTGCCTTGCCCTGAATAATAATTATATTATTATCATTAATAATAATAATCATTATTGTAAAAAAATAAAAAATATATATATATATATAAAATATATATAAAATAATATATATATATATATATATAATTATTATTATTCAGGGCAAGGCAAGTTTATTTATATAGCACACTTCAGTAAAAGTAAAAATTGAAGAAAATAATAAATCAATGAAAATGAAATAGAGGTAATATGAGAAAAATTATGTAAATAAAACAGTAAAGAGTGATCAGTACATTATTATTATTATTTTATAGCCATAATACTTAATAAATATATATATATATAATTATTATTATTATTACTGATTAGTAATATTTATTTGTTTTTATTAAATAATGAATTATTTCATAAAAACAAATAAATATTACTAATGAATTATTTAATAAAAACGAATAAATATTACTATTTCACATTTTTTATGATATAAACAACAACTAATAATTAGTATACTTAATAGTAACTAATATCTTAATTTACAAGTCATGTTACATTTTGTCCAGAGTTATTTTGAATAATCATGCAACTCTAACCACTGCTCTTGCACAGGGTTACGGCCACGAAGCTCTTCCGACACCATTTATTCTGAGTCCTTGTACTTTTCAAAGTAAATGTGCTTCATCTTGTCATCCGGTGGGTGAAAAAGCTCCCAGACTTACACAAAACTCCGCATATCTCAGCAGACTTACATGAACTCAGACTCGAAGCATATCTCCGACCGCTCTTCATACGAGGAGGTGTCCGTCTGGTGTAAAAAACCAAACAATCATTGTTGTGTTCAGCGAACATCTATGTTCTCTCTCTCGAGTCAGAAGCGCTCGGGTCACGTGTCGGGTCTGACAGCGATGAAACCTGCTCTGAGAAACTCTGTTCATAATCGTCCATCAGGATGTGGCCCGAGACTCGAATCCATCATCTTGTCTCACGAGACAAAGGATCTTCATTAATCTGCGGCTTTTTCCTCCGGTGACTTTTGATCTGACTGAACCCTTGACAAATCCAGCCTTTTGTTATGCATCTGCTCGACTGGTGCATTATGGTCCAGAAGTACATCCTCACCCTGCCTTGGTCAATCTTTACCTTTTATCTTTTTAGCTGCTCTATTGCTCAAAGCGTAACCGCTCCAGAACAGAAAGATTAAATAGGAGAAGGAAGAAAAGCAATTTTCTGAGATCTGCTGTCTCTGGCCAGAAATACGCAGTACGCAGACACAACTGCTTGGCCAACACTTTACATACTAGCCTGCATTCATGAGATGCTGTGGTGGTGACAAACCTCAGGACTCAAGCGTGCAATCCAGTTCTCATTAAATATGTGTGCGGTAACTCTCTCCCAGCTCCGGAGATAGTGTGTGTTCAGGACACTGCACTTTGCCATTTTTAAGACATGGGACAGTCTGTCTCACTTCCTACTGAACGCATGTGTGGGTATTTGGACAGGGCAACGGTCTAAACATAATCTCAATGTCCATACTTTCCGTCCTAAACAGTGTGTGCGATTGAAATAAGTGCGTATGTTGAAAAGAGTGTGTCAAAGGTCCCCGGGTGGTCTACTACTTCCGAAATGTGGATCCGTGCTCACTCTAAAGTCTAATATTACCCACAACCCACTGCGCTTTGGAGGAGGAATCGGTTCAGAACTACAAACACGAGTAAAACGTGTTAAAAAACTACAAAAAATGGCGGATATGCACGACTGACGGTGAGAGGTTTACATAAAGGTTTGAGTGACTAATAAAAAGTTTAACCTGATAAAAAATATTTATTTTATGTTTTCTGTGTTATACAGTTGAAACTCGAAACATTTTAATATGGTGCATAAGTACATTTATTTCAGTAATTCAACTTAAAAGGTGAAACTAATATATTATATAGACTCATTACATGCAAAGTGAGATATTTCAAGCCTTTATTTGTTATAATTTTGATGATTATGGTTACAGCTTATGAAAACCCCAAATTCAAAATTAGAATATTGTGAAAAGGTTTTCATAAGCTGCAAGCCATAATTATCAAAATTATAACAAATAAAGGCTTGAAATATCTCACTTTGCATGTAATGAGTCTATATAATATATTAGTTTCACCTTTTAAGTTGAATTACTGAAATAAATGAACTTTTGCACCATATTCAAATTTTTCGAGTTTCACCTGTATTTCATCTGCAATAACAATGTGGACTTTTATAAAGAACCGTTTGGCCATTCACTTTTAAATCAACATTATATATTATTATGAGGAGAGTCTGCGCATGAAAGACCAGATCAACGTGCTTCTGCATTTAACAAGCCATCGATACGGTAGGAAATGAAATGAAATGTGGAAGATTTTAACTGTGAAAAGATGATTGACAGGTCAGTTTACAGTGACAGGATGCGACAGAGAGCAAGCGTTACAGACGCTACTGTATGACGTCCCGAAGCGTGTCAACTCTTCTGCTACACACTCTAAGTATCTACTTTTTCTTCACAAAAAGAGTGCACACTTTTAGGGCGTAGTATAAGTAGGCGGATTGGGACGCAGCAAAAGGCTCCCTGGTGTACGCAGATTTGTTTTTGGCTCTGGATATCCAGAAGATGTGTAACAGCGCCCCCTACCGTGCCAAACTTCAACTCCCTGCCAAATAATTACGCCCCCTCGAGGAATTTGACATGCATTTAAATCCTTAACAGATTTTGTCTTTTACATTTGAAAAAAAAAGCAATTTTAGATACAATTTTCTCATCTTTCTACTATTCCTCTATATTTATAATTACTTAAGAAGAAACCGGTGATTGTCATGAAAGGTAAATAAAATGTGTTATGTCTTGTAAAAAAAAAAAAAAACGCAATTAATGTTTAATCTTGACATTTGCAATCTGTGGCTCTTTCAATCCGAGCTCTGTACTGATTAACACACATATTAGAGTTGCTAATTAAAGAAAGAGGCATTTTCATAAACCCCAGTGTAAACCCCACGTGTGCTGGAGAGGGTCTGTCTGCCAATTAGAGGCGCTCGCTGCATCTGAAGTGTGACTGGAATAACAACAATTCTCCAAATGGCATATTTCATCTCGCTCTCCGCCGTGTGGCACGGGGTCCGCGGCGCAGCCTCGCAAAATTTGGTGCAAGGAGGCTCCCTGGCAACGATTGAGCCAGAAGCGGATGAGTGACATGCGCTCTCAGATCCGCACTCCAGGGAAATAACCCCGTAATCCAGCATGCACTATCACACCGACAGGCAATGGGCTTCATCCGGCGAGGATATGAAAGCCCTCTTATGATTCAAATAGCAGGAGAAGTAACAAAACGAGAGTGACGCAGTAACTAAGAGCATGGCGTCAGTGAACGAGGGATGTTAAAGCGAGAGTTGAAGGAGCTCAGAGGACGTCTGTCGCCTCAGTGTTTTCCCGACGCTGCTCACACACGGCCCTAACAACCTTTCGTTTTTCCACGCCGCACTTCTAACGCTCCCTTCCTGGCTTTCCTCATTATCTTTTGAACTCTTCGCAAGTGACAAGGAGAAACAGAAAAGGTATCGCTGGTATGTGGGCGGCTCTGCCAGTTCGTCTCCAACGGGGCCACCGAATCATCGACACGTTGGAAATCAGAGATGCACAGCTTTTTTACAGTCTGCTTCGGTCACAAACAAAAAATGTGTGCACAGTATAATGCACGTACAGTGGAAGTCTATGGGCCAAGACATGAAATTATTCATTTAAATACTTAATGTATATTGTTGTTAAGAATAGCTAATAGGGGTGTAACTATATATATCGTGTTGAAATATATCGCAATACAAAAATGCAACAATATTTATCGTGGATAGTGACGGTATAATGTATAATAATGCAATGGGGGGTTATTTGTGGCTCCTGATAATGCCAAATGTCTGATGTTCCCAGTAAAAAGTGTCCGACATTATTTTAAATATATCTAGTCAGTGACAGAGAGCAAGCATATTCGTCTAAAATAATTCTGTATTTTCATCTTCAGAATCATGAATATTGTTATTCTGGTGTCTCTATTGTCCTGTGCTTTGGGTTTCCAGCACCAAGACCAAGTCTATTCATTTACACACATATGTAATGTTGTAATGATATGTAATGGGCCCTATTTTAACGATCTGAAACGCAAGTGTCAATGCGCAAAGCGCAAGTAACTTTGTGGGCGGATCCCGGCGGGGCTATTAAACCGGCGGGATAAATGCCTCTTGCGCCTGGCGCAAATCTAAAATGTGTTGGTCTGAAGTTGCTTCATTATTCATAGGTGTGGTTTGGGCCTAGCGTGAAATAAACCAATCAGAGCGTCCTCTCACATTCCCTTTAAGAGCCGGCGCGCTTGTTCCATGGCGGATCGCTATTATAACGGCGGATTTGCCAGCGCGCGCCAGGAGCAGTTCACAGCCGAGGAGGCCGACGTTCTCATCAGGACCGTAAAACACAGAGAAGTGACATTGGGGATGATGGGAGAAAACCCACCCAAATTAGCTTCGGTTAAACAGCCGTATAATTTGGGTAAATGTGTAGCCTAATCTAGATGTTTTTTTTTTTTAAATCTAGATAGATTTTCTTTTTCACATCTTCACGGACACAACAATGATTTCCCTCGTGTGTTAATATTTTTCCTTGTAATAATGTATGATTTGCAAAAATGAAAACTGCTGCGTCTGTTTATATTAGAGAATTCAAGTCAAGTCATCTTCATTTATATAGCGCTTTTAACAATGTAGATTGTCCCAAAGCTGCTTTACAGAGATAAACGTATAATTTAAGGTAACAGATTGTTTTGGCTTTATAGCAGTTCTTGAATAATGTTATTTTACTGCTAAAGTTAGTTTTGAATCAAAATCAGAATCAGAATCAAAGTGTATGCACGTTGTTAACACGCTACATAATGGCCAAGCACGTGTCCTTAAAATAGCATATGACTAACTCGCAACGCTCCACTGTCTTTAGACTGTTTTTTTCCTGGTCAGTGGTAGCCTGGGAATACCCAGACCACTCTCAGTTGTAACTGAGTTAGGGTCTGGCAAAGCTCCATAGACAATTCATTTCCACAGGGGCGTCACCAACGGACGTCGGATAGATCTAAAACCAATCAGAGCGATGAATGATATGACGTATGCAGAGCGACGGAGAAACATCTCGAGACTCTCAGCAATTCTCTGTTTGTGTTAACGAAAATGACCATTTTAAATCGCTTGAAACAGACGCGATAGCTGATTCGAACGAGTGATGTTGTGATGTTCCACGGCGGCATCCATCTTTGTAATGTACAACATCTGCGTCACCGTCTCTGCTCTGTCGTCATCATTTAAAGCCCGCCCCAACGTTTCTGATTGGTGCCGCGATTTCGACGGACTGGAAATGGGTTTCAATGGGCTCTTTGCCAGACCCACTTGCAGAGCAAATCTAAATTTGCCGGAAGTGGTCTGGGTTTTCCCAGGCTAGGTCAGTGGCGCAATTGCTTTCTAAAACTGGAAAATAGCAGCAGGGAAGTTTTGCGCCGGAACACGCCTCCTCTTTTCACTGAACCGCCCCCGCGAGCGCAAGTTCATTCACTAATTTACCGACGTGCGTCTGTGGAGGGAAAAGTCCGCTGTGCGCGGGTGCAAAATAGGAATGATACATGCGTCGGTGTACAAAGTCAATTGCGCTGGGTGCAAGATAGGGCCCACAATGTAATATCAAATTTACCATTTTAATCAAAAAATGTTGTTAACCTTTTATCATATGTCTTGGAGTATCGCAATAATATCGTATCGTGAGTTCAGTATCGTGATATGTATCGAATCGTGACATGATGGTATCGTTACACCCCTATAAATAAACCATACTACATGATAAACATAAGGCTTCAAATAGACCCCGTGATCGGTATCGGCCCCGAAATTATTAAAAAATTTAAATACTATCAATCACTAAAAGGATAATTTGAAGAGCTTTACCCCACAAATAACACATTTCTGTAAGGTAAAATCAACAATACATAATATATAAATGTATAAGTGATTTATCAAAACTATGAGCTTCACATGTCTGATTTTAAACTCTCTGAAATGGCTCGCTCCATTATTTCCTATCCCGAAGTGCATTTAACACTATCTGGTTTTACAAACTCAGAGTCTACGTGATTTTCTGCGGTAATTGATAGTGTGTCACAGATGTTGCCGGGAGAGTTTAATTTGTTTTGAACCCAGAGGATTCCTTTAAGGAACGTTTTTAAAATGTCAGGCTGACGCATTACGCATTGTGGCGCATATCCCGCGTTGACATTAATTAACTGCACTTAGCAATGAGGGAAATCAGGCCTTTGCGTGTTATGTTGTGTGAAACAACCCACTCACAACACTGGCTTTTCATTCTGGTCCAAGGGTGGCCGTTTTCTTCATCCGACTCCAGTTAAATCACTCAATGGGAAAGGGCGCCCGGTGCACGAAATGTGCTGCTAAGCTGTCCCTGCACAGTTTGATATTATATTAGCATTACAAAGGTTTTCCCACCATCTGTGACACACAGCCAGGGGGAAGGGGAAGATCGTTTGCTTTTCATAGGCAGAAAATTGTTGTTTCCTGGAGAATGTGACACGGGATTGACAGAACGGGAAGAGTTGTCTTTACACGACACATGTGCTGTTACAGCAACACGCAACTATTGCAACATCACGTCATTCCCCAAGAGCAACCGGAGGGCAGATCATCGGTCCTGGCACACGAGAAATCACTGAAGACGATTAACAATTGAAAAGCAGCGTTTCTCACGTAGTGTGAGTTTACATGCATTATAGATAGGGAGGTGAGCTCTACTTGGCACCGTTTCTTGATGCAGAAGAATAGACTTGGCACTTCCCAATGCATCTCCACTACGGCCCGTTGTCACTAGCCTCTGGTTTCATGCCAATCGCCTACTTGTCGGAGTGAGATTTGCCACAAAGAAGCTGGCAGGCCTGGGAAACACTGCTGATGGAGCGTACTAATGCAGGCCTAGCCTTCGGGTGCTTGGATCGCATCGGAGAGCAGCCTGAGTCAAAAACAGGCTTTACTGTGCCACACATGCAAAATCTGCTGTGGGTAGTGCAGTGGGCGCAGAGCTTCCCCGGGGTTGGGGGACGGTATTAAACATGAATACATCTGAATGACTGCTAAAATGTGTGATTCAGAAATAATAACAGATTCCAGATATGCCCCCATAAACAATGTAAACAAGTCATATCTCTACAGTCTCAAAGCTGGCGATGTCCATAATACCACAAGCTTTAAGTTGTATCCATAACACCATGGGCCGTATCTTGCACCAGCGTAATTGACTTTGAACACGCATGTATCATTCCTATTTTGCACCCGCTCACAGCGGACTTTTCCCTCCACAGACGCACGTCGGTAAATTAGTGAATGAACTTGCGCTCGCGGGGGCGGTTCAGTGAAAAGAGGAGGCGTGTTCCGGCGCAAAACTGCCCTGGTGCTATTTTCCAGTTTTAGAAAGCAAATGCACCACTGACCAGGAAAAACCCAGTCTAAAGACAGTGGAGCGTTGCGCGTTAGTGATATGCTATTTTAAGGGCGCGTGCTTGGCCATTATGTAGCGTGTTAGCGCGCATCCACTTTGATTCTCTAATATAAACAGACACAGCAGTTTTCATTTTTGCAAATCATACATTATTACAAGGAAAAATCACAAGGCCCAAACCACACCTATGAATAATGAAGCTACTTCAGACCAACACATTTTAGATTTGTGTCGGGCGCAAGAGGCATTTATCCCGCCGGGAAAATAGCAACAGCGCCCAAGACCCCCCCACAAAGTTACTTGTGCTTTGCGCTTTGACAATTGCGTTTCAGATCGTTAAAAAAGGGCCCCATAAGTCCACAAGATTCAACATATTTCTCAGTGAGGAAACTACACCGCTTATGATTAACACGGGACTTATTAACAGTATTGTACAGTTCAGAGTGGCCCTCACATTACATGACGTGGTAGTAGACTGTCTGTCCAGTGCGGATCTGTTCACACGGCACAGAGAATGCGTTTGATAATGTGCAGGTGGATAATGATAATGGCTATGCACAGTTATGTTTAAAAAAGTTAGTTTTAGGACCTGGTTATGCACATAAAAAGTAAAATGTATGGATGCCACGTGAAGTCATTCCTCGCCAGCATTTTCTATAAACGTTGCAATTCTTTTCATCATTTTCACAAAGAAAGAACAAAAGAGAGAACAGAGCCTCTGCTTAAAAAACATTATTCTAGCTTCATTCATTCATTCTTTTTTTTTTGATCAACACTTGTTGGTAAGTTTCCTTTTTAAAAAAAGCTAAATTTTTAATAAAAAACTGAGAAAATCGAAAATCAAAAACCACCCCCTACCATATAACAGTGAAAACATGAAAAGCCAGAAAATCTCATCACCGGCAGGGAAGAAAATGTTGCGTATACTTTATTTCAGTGGCTAATGCTGTGATGAATATAAACAGTGAAGCATTTCATGCAAATCAACATATTTACATGATCAAAGTCATCAATAACAACAACATGTTGTTCCAGCCCAAATGAGATTAAACGCAGAATTGTTTAAGTGTCCTACCTCTCAGACAATGCTTAACTTGTAAATAAACAATTACCAGATTAAAAACTGTGACCGACACTGACCAATGACCATACAACACAAAAGTCACCAAACGGCGATGAGAGCATTACACACACGTCTCTGCACAGCCCTAGCCACAGCCTGGCCTGTCACGTCTATACAGCTACAGTAAGTTGAGACCAAATATCATTGAGTTGATCAATGATGTTCTCTCTTGCCGATGGTGACATTGCTTCTTCCATTACATTGATTTCTGACTGATCTAACTCCTATTGCTCATGTGTCCCGTATTAGCAGTTCAATCTTCTCTGGATCTCTTTAGATCAGAAACACAATCAGCTTTACTTGCGGATTTGAAAAATGAAAATATGCCTGTCTTTTTTACATTTTGGCGATATTACCTTATTTTTATAAACAAATACTGGAAAACAAAAATCCCAAATCAGACATTTACCAGAACAGGATCCGGCTCAAATTTAGCACTGCTACTCAGATTTTTCTCCTGGGAAGAAGACCTCAATAAACTCCCCCAAGTCAGAGATCTCAATATAAAGTCAAACATTTTAAAATCAAATTCTTCCAAGCACAAATTATCTAATCTATTGCTCTATACTCTTAGGGTGCTCTCACACCTGCCTCATTTAGTTGGGCTGAATCGCACTGGAGTTCGTTGTCCTCCTTGGTGCGGTTGGTTTTGGCAGGTGTGAATGCAGCAGTCGCACCTCGGTGCGCACCAAAAGCGGATCCAACAAGCGTACCGGTGAGAACGTGATCCGACCTCGAACAGACCCAACTGCCAAAGAACAGCGTATTTTTGGACTAAACCAGCTCCCGTAGTCAGCGGCGCTGTGCATTGTCACTGTTTAGCAACATTAATGCACATCTCCTCCTGAAGTAACTTGCGTGTGCGTACATTAAAGCCTTATTTTCAAGCCGCATCCTCGCTTCATTCTCAAATGTTATTGTTTGCCTAAAGTGGCGTAGACTAACTACATAATAAACTATGAGCAGGGATACAATCAGCCCACGCAGTCGTCTCTCCATAGTAAAAAGCGGCGTGTTGTTTTTGTTCTCTTTGTTTACTTCCATCAGTTCTGTTGGAATTTTCCCGCACGTTAATTCTGACCAATCGAAGTGTAGTTATGGAAATACGTGCAAGACACATCTGGCCAGCGAGTGATGTGCATGTTGTCACGTGACTGCATTTCGGTTCGTTTCATCCACTGATTCGGACCAGAGCAATCAGTGTGGTGTGAAAAGGAACCAAAACGCCTGAAGAATGCTACACGGTATAATTTTTCGCCATTGGTCCGGACCAAATGAACCGAACTACAGATGTGAAAGCACGCTCAGGTCAATAGTGGTGTCTATTTAGGAATGTAGGAGAATTATAGTCCATCTAAATGTTACTAAGAAATTAAAGAGAAAAAATGAAAGAACCTCTTGCGACTAACATGTCCCTCTTGTTACTATTCACAACATACTCTGGCCAATGTGCTATACAGGGATAGGCTTTCAGTTCAGGAACCCACACTATTGAAAATCAATCCTATCAATGAGACCTTTTAGAGGATCTCAACCACTGCAGCACAACAGACGATTTAAGATGGTTTACAACAATACTGAGAAATACTGCATTTAACATGGTTTAACATGGTAACTTCTCAACTTCATCTAAAATGTTGTATTGGTAAATATCAATCCTCTGAATATGGAAGCAAATGTAAAGCCGGTGGATTAAATTAGGCTACAGTGTATCCACTGCACTGTGAAGATGCTGTATTTTAATCCACTGAGTATGTGCATGTGTGTGAAGAATAAAGAGATAAAGCAAGCTAGCGAATGTGTGCGTGTGAAAGCGAGAGATGTGTGAATGAAGAAAGGGTTTGATCCAAAGCAGGCTCTTCTCCTTCTGTGCTGCACACACAGCATCATTACACACACACACACACACACACACACACACACACACACACACACACGCTGTGTGCATCTACATGCTGGCAAGGAGAAAAGAGAATTAAAAGCAATATCTGGATTATCATCGTTTGATGCACACACTTATACATACATACATTCATCTTATATATGAAGCCTTTATGACATGAGAATCCATGGCTGGCAACTTATTCACTGCAGATCTGAAATGTTACAGTTCAGGATATTTAAAGTGCTGTGTGAAAACCCTTAAGTGATTTGACTTTAAGAGTGTCCCCGAGGGGGAAAATCCCTGAGGTAAGGGATTTCTTCAGGAGCGTTGCAGCAAACATCTTTAACTCGCACCCTAAGGGTTTATATTTAGCATTTCGCAAAGCACGACAATGGAGAACAGGTTGCTTTAGTTACGAAATCTCCCACAATAAACAGAACATAACTACTACTATACAGCTGTACTACAATATCTACAGTAAATGATGCAGATTAATTATCGGGGGTCGGGCGGATGACACGCAGCGTCCACAAACACATTATTTCTCCGACTCTAAAGGACTCAAAGCCCTCCGCACCACTCTTACATGACGCTGCTATTGCACTGGCTTTACCCTGTGCTGGAGGATACGTTGTTTGTTTCTAGACATTTTTTTCACAGTAACAAGTTTATAATTTGAGCACTCGTGAAGTCAGTTATGGGTCTGCGTTTGTAAAAAGCCAAATGCAATTGTTGAAAATGCCCACCTTGACAGAGAATTCATGTAAATGCAATTTGGATTGTATTGAACGGATAGTTCACCCATTATTTACTCACCCTTGTGTCGTGTTACCCCAAACCTGTGTGATTTTCTTTCTTCTGTGAGACAAAATATTGTGGAAAAGGTCTCAGACAGTAAATGGGGTCCAAAACAATATCATATGGATAAAAACACTGGGGCAAACAGTGGGAGTCAGTGAGGTCTAAAGTTGTTTTGAACCCCATGGACTTTTTTTCTCATTACTTTTTTTGTCATACAGGATTTTAACGACATGAGGGTGAACAAAAATGTTATATATACTCTATGTATATATGTATATATATATATATATATATATATATATATATATATATATATATATATATATATATATATATATATATATATATATATACAGTGCTATGCATAAGTTTAGACACCCTAAAGTTGACTAAAAAGAGGAATAAAAAATTATCTTTTGGAAATTGAACTTAATGCCTTAATTTAAAAAAAAATAGGAAAAATCCAACCTTTAAGGACACCAATTTTCTTTGTGAATGAATAATTTATCGTAAATAAATAAATATTCTTCCTTAAAATACAGGGTGCATAAGTTTGGACACCCCTATGTTAAATCCCCATAGAGGCAGGCAGATTTTTATTTTTAAAGGCCAGTTACTTCATGGATCCAGGATACTATGCATCCTGATAAAGTTCCCTTGGCCCTTGGAATTAAAATAGCCCCACATCATCACATAGCCTTCACCACACCTAGAGATTGGCATGGAGTACTTTCCATAAGATCATCTCTCAATGCAAATCAAACCAGCTATTAGGCAAACTGAAATACAACCATGCCAATCTCTAGGTGTGGTGAAGGGTGTGTGATGATGTGGGGCTATTTTAATTCCAAAGGCCAAGGGAACTTTATCAGGATGCAGAGTATCCTGGATCCATGAAGTAACTGGCCTTTAAAAATATTAATCTGCCTGCCTCTATGGGAATTTAACATAGGGGTGTCCAAACTTATGCACCCTGTATTTTAAGGAAGAACATTTATTTATTTACGATACATTATTCATTCACAAAGAAAATTGGTGTCCTTAAAGGTTGGATTTTTTCTATTTTTTTAAATTAAGGCATTAAATTCAATTTCCAAAAGATGATTTTTTATTCCTCTTTTTATTCAACTTTAGCATGGGTGTCTAAACTGAATAGGGCTGTCAAAAGATGAATCGCGATTAATCGCATCCAAAATAAAAGTTTGTGTTTACATAATATATGTGTGTGTACTGTGTATAATAATTTATATATAAAAACACACACAATCATGTATATATTTAAGAAAAAATGGTTATATTTATATATAATATATTTATATATAATATAAATTATATAAATGTATATACAGTATATAAATGCAATTATTCCTTAAATATATACATGAATGTGTGTGTATTTATACATAATAATTCTACACAGTATACACACATATATTATGTAAACACAAACTTTTATTTTGGATGCGATTAATCGCGATAAATCTTTTGACAGCCTTCATATATATATATATATTTATATATATATATATATATATACTATATATATATATATATATATATATATATATATATATAGTTTGTCCTGTATTTCTATGACAGGTTTTTTTTTTAACAATAGAAACAAATTTGTAATTATTAAATGTTTGTTATTATAAACAGTGTTATTATTATAAAAAACTAAATGTGAGTCGCTTATACAAATCAGTAAATTGCATCCTTTAATATTTTAGTAAAGTACCAACTAGGGTTTCCTGTATAGTTTACAGCAATATTTATTTTTCCTTGAGAAGATTTGCCATGTACTTGTGTATCTGATACACACCCCAATAAAACGATATCAAAACTAAGTGGATCGGAATCGGATCGAATCGCAAGCTTGTGAGTCGGAATCGAATTGAATCGTGAAAATTGTGTCAATACCCAGACAGTCCTATTAAACACACACTTGTGCTGTGCATTCTGCCCATCTCACATGTCTCCAGCACACTGGCCCTGAGAGAAAGCTCCTCTCCTCTCCTCTCCTGACTGTGACAGACCGCTGATAAAAACAGCCCTCTCATTTGGAGAATGCTTTTAAAGAAAACACTGCGAGAACAGAACGCCCAGCCGGCAGAGCTGTCAGCGGTAACACCATCTGACATTCATCTTGTGCATTTTCAATCACTGGTATATTGAGCAGAATACAGCCTATTTAGACCGTCCCAACACTTAGTGAACTGCGTACTTGTTGGCCGAAATCCCAACATGAAGGCTCTTCCTAAAGCTAAGCAGACACATTATGTTCCCTTCAAAGATAACAAAGTTGGCCGTACTTGGCCTTCACAGAAAAGGTAATCCCAGAATGCATTGCAATCACCCTAGTGAAAGAATGTAAGGTGAGAGAAATGTTGATTACACAATACTGGTCAAAAGTTTGGAAATTGTGATTTAGACCCGATTCTGTCGTCATTTACTCGCCCTCGTGTCATTCCACCAGTAAGAATTTCGTTCATCTTCTAAACTGGACATCGCTAGTTAGCGTAACATCAAGCAAAGCATGCGTTTCTGACACTGCATATCCTGTGCAGTGAAGCACAAATTACCCTTGTATTTCGCTTCAACCTTTTCAAACTCTATAGATGATTTTAAGGAAGGTTCAAGTGTGTGTCTGTAGCCGCGTTTCCATTACCCTTCAAATTGCGCAAATTGAAATTGCGAATTGAAAATAAACCCAAAGGAAACCCAATGTATCGCTAAAAGGTTTTAACGCTCGCATGAGGTGGTTTTTCAGGCAATTCGAAACATTAAAAATTTCGCAAAACTGCAATGGAAAAAGGTTTTGCGCATTTACAGATCACCTGACGTCGATGACGCAGTGTGTTTGGACAGAAGACGAGACCGAGTTCTTTATTAAATTCATAAAAGACAAAATAATTACAGGAATACTGGATTCTAAACCTCAAAGAAATTCCACAATCACGACCCTCGAGGCAGAGATGAGGGAAAAAACACTCAGAAACACTCACAAGTATAAGAGACTTTCCTTGCCATTAATGCTTGGATAACACACATACGTCTCCTATCGATTAATAATAATGGCCAGTGCAGTGACTGCGATATACGTAAACCTACCAACATCCGTCGCCATTATTTTTGGAATGATTTATCGTGAGAGGAAACAATGAAGTTTTAGTCGCATAACATCGGCTAATGGAAACGCCGTCATTTCGCAATAGTTTGTTGTCGACATTTAGAAAAAAATCGCAAAAGTTTTGCGCAAATCTGTAATGGAAACACGCCTTGTGTGGGATTGAAAGCAAGCAAATATACAGCAGTTCCATCATGCATCAGCTAAACACTAAACTCAGAGAATTGATTCAGAATCGCTGAAGAGAGAATCGATTTCTTTCTCCCAACTGATGTTTAGGTTTTGTTCCTGTATTTTCATACTCATGTTTTCCTGCTAGTTATGTGTTTCTCGTATGATCATGTGATGTGCTTCCCTTATGTGTGTTTGACTTGAAGCGGCGCAGAATATGACATCCAACCCCTCATTTACACTGCATACGTGTGCGGCGCATCACGGCTCCGACATGATTTTATTCCGTCATCCACGCGGTGACAACTCACACCAGGAGCATTTCAGAAGCGAAGCGACTGGATGTGCGTGATTTGCCTCTCCGATGTGTTTTTTATTGATTTTATTGATGGGTTTCTACCTTACAGTCAATGGTTTCTACCAAGGATATATTGGTGTGCAATACAATTGGGAGTCTGCAAAGGGTGTTTATTTTGAAATTGACGGGGGTTTTTTAAACTTTTATTTTGTATTTCTGGTGCAACTTGGACGCGCGTCCGTAAAAATATACTAGGCGACTATATTTAGTGAAGCGGTGCGGAGAGCCTCTTCTGCGAAGCTTCTGAAACGCGCCGCGTCGCGGATGGTGTAAACATAAGCATTGATCAGTCTGAGCAGCGGCATCTTTAAGTCGAACACAGCTACATGCTGATTGGTTGCTCATGTCATGTGCTCATCAGTTCTGTTTGTCATTGGTTCATTGTCTTGATCATGCTCAGGTGTTTCTTGTTAATCATTCGTCTTTGTGTATAAATAGCCCTCGTGTTTCATTGTTCCTTTGTCTAACTTTGTTTTCTGTACCGCTGTTGGCGAGTTTGCATTGTTCATGTTTCTTGTGGAGACAAGGCAGCCCAAGTCTTTGTTTATTGGTTGACGTTTATTCGTAATAAAGCTGCACCTGGATCCTTAACCACTTGCCTTCAGTAGAGTAATGCTACAGAAAATTCAGCTCTGCATACATTTTAAAATGGAATAATTACTACTTTAAATGCATTCAAGTTGTAATAATATTTCACAGCATTACTGTTCTTACAGTATTTTTAGTTAAATAAATGCTACCTTTCATAAACATAAAAAATATAAATGGTTCCAAATGTTTAACCGGTAGTGAATATATATCGTATATAGATAAGTAGTGATAATTAATATGTAATGTTTATAGTCTATTTGTAAACCTTTATTTACAAATGGGCTATTCTAGCCAATATCTATGTGTGTGTGCTCTGTATTTATTAAGCTTATTAGAGTATCATGTCATTATCTTAGCAAGATGCTAATGTCAAACAGAGCTTATGTATTGAGATTTTAATGTCCTGTATTTATTGCATTGTGTATGGTACATTCTGCACACTGTAGAGTCTTGTCTGTTCACTACTGTGCCTCAACACGGAATAAATAAAATAGCCTATCTGTAAAGATAGATAATCACAAGAAGGCAATGTGGCAGAACATTTCCAGGTGCCGCCAGGAGAGAGGAAAGCAGAGCTAATTGTGATTCTGGTGATTCTGAAGCAGCTGGGCTGAAACGTGTGTGTGTGTGTGTGTGTGTGTGTGTGTGTGTGTGTGTGTGTGTGTGTGTGTGTGTGTGTGTGTGTGTGTGTGTGTGTGTGTGTGTGTGTGTGAGTGTGAGTGTGAGTGTGTGAGAGAGAGATGAACAAAAGCTTGCACAACACTGAAGATCTGCTACCTGCACCAGCAATGACAAGGGCAGAAGTTCTTCTAAATCTTATTACAAATGTGCAAAAACACTCACACAGGAATATCAGAATGATCAACTATCAATTTAAGTCCCCCTGTAATCAATAATTTTATCCCTTAAAACTATTTGATTCCCAAAATTACATATTTAAGCGTTATTTCCTTGAAAATTGCCTTAAAATAGCTTAAATGTAACTTTACACCCTTGTCTCATTTAGAATATGCGATTCTTTGAATATGCAAATGAGCCCCGCCTCCACTCACTCAGCTCAGAGATCCATTGGTTGACGATCACACGTTGATCTGATTGGTTACAAGGTAGTTTGTGACGTCAGAAACACCAGCGATTTCAAACCGTGTTTTTGAGACTGTCTTTGGTTCTCTGCAGTTTTAAGCAGAAAATACTCAGCAATGCTGTCGACTTATGAATTTACACATGGTTTGTCTTAAAGCATATTAACAACACCACATATACATGAACAACATTAAAAGCTTGATTTTCACCACAGGGGGACTTTAACCCTCTGGAGACGAATTGGGCGGTACCGCCCAAAATGGCATACTTTTACAAATGTGCAATTATCTTCAAAACTATTAATGATAGAGAGGTGCGGTCTTTTTTGCCGTCTTCCTCAGATTCCGCTGAAAACAGTGATATCCCGTTTGTATTATACACACGCTTCGCTGTTGCGCAATACCACTGCATAAAAAGGCCAATGAAATCGATGTTGTTAGGCAAATTCCACCAATGGAAAAATTGCCGCTGGGAGGATTTTTTTTTTTTACCCAATCAGAGGAAGGTTACCATGACGTATTCTAGCCAATCAGAGGACTCTGTAGCCTTCAACATGTACAAACAAACAGCGTCATGTGGACGGAGAATGAGACAGATAGCGAACGGAGCGGAGTATTACAGAGCGCACAGAGATCTATATAAGAGAGAGACAGAATAACTTAAATAGCATTATTATTGTATTGTTTTAGCACTGTTATGATGGCTAGCAGTAAGATTTACGGCAGAACAAGCTCTGGAACAGTTAGTGGAAAGTAAATCTGCCAGGTTGTGAGTGTGTCATGTTCTTCAGAGCAAGCAGGTCTCATTTAGTTTAGCTTTTTCACGCCTGGGACTGTTTGTAAAAAAAGTTCCTTATTTCATTGTTCTTAACACATTTGATTGAACAATTACAAATGGCTGTCAAGCAAAGGGTTTGACATATTTTTTTGGTTCAAAAACTGTTCACTGTTGTTGTGTGAGGTGTGATTTTCAGTAATAAATGACAAAAATCTAATTTTCGGTTTTGAAATTCTCTCGATTATTGTACATTTTTCACACATACTTCCTTTATAAACACATTACATGCATGCTTATGTTAGCTTAGGGTCTTCTGAATCCATAGATACCAAACACATGGTGTTCCATCTCCATTACATATGGTTTATAAGCCCAAATGTAAAAATAGAGAAAACGGACCAAAAAGGGCTTAGTCCCCAGAGGGTTAAAAGAATAAGCTGTCATCATTTGCTCACCTACATGTTGTCAAAAAAGACTTGTGGCTGCTTTCATAATGCTTGTTTTGTCACTTTATGCCTTCATTGCATGGAAAAGAGCAACGTGAACATTCACAAACAGATTTTTTTGGTGGAAAGATAACAAGCGGTTACACTTTACAGTACCGAATATTAGGTGTCTTTTAACTACTATGTACTTCTTACATATAATATTATTAGGTACAATGTACTTATTGTGCTCAAGTTGTAATGCGAAACACTTTTGCTGCTATTGATGTAGGACACTGGTAAGCGTAGGGACAGGTTTGGTGGTATAGTTGTATTCAGTAGCGGCTCCTGACCGTAAATTTCGGTAGGGCAGATTCTGGGTCTTAGCGCTTTATGATAAACATTTTGTAAGCTTAGTATTCAAATAGCTGAGACATACTTTGGGCAGAGGTCTAACATCCTTGCGTTATTTAGCCTGAGGGTGGCGCTCTAATGTTGATTGACAGGCATGCGTAGAATGCTTAGGATTGACTTTATGCAGTATTTATCTTTAAAAAAATATGTTACAAGTTGTGGAGGAATTCCTGTGAGGAAAACAAAGTCAAGTCTATTCTCCGAACAAACATAAAACAAAAACATCAGTACTATATAAAAGCTATTTACATCAGCACATTTAAACGTTCATTTATTGATTCAGTTTATATAGAGGTCTATGGCTGAGTCCCAAATCCAAAATTTTGATAGTGATGCACGATATATCGGCCACCATATCGGTATCGGCTAATATATGTTTATTTATATTGTTATCGTTATCAGCCTGGTAAGAAGATGTGGCCGATATATTAAAGCTGATAAATTATGGATTATTTCCTTCAGCTGAGACACTTTAGATGCGTACTATTCGCCATTATGGTTTTGAATTGTTGAAATATGATTGGAATCTTTTTTTTAAAAGTAAAGTGCAACATGTGCAGCGCAAGTCAGTCATATAGGCTACATAAAATTATGATGAGAACATTATAATTGTGTTTGGGTCATGGCTTTTAATGGTGAGACTTTTGTTTTTGTAATCAGGCTCTCAAAAATTATAAACAAATTTGGACTTAAATTTATCGGCCAATTTATCAGTTATCGGCTCTCAAATATAAAGAATTATCGGTTATCGTATCGGTCAAAATTTTCATATTGGTGCATCCCTATATTTTGAATAAGTAATTACTTCATGACCGCTAAATAGTATGTTTTATATAGTATGAGTGTGTGTCCATTGCATACTTACTCCCCGGAAGTAGATCACTTTTTTGGCAACTCTTTTACGAGTACTGTGAATTCAGACACTACTTTTGTTACATACTGTTTTTCGCCTACTATATAGTAGGGAAGTATGTGATTTCAGATGCAGCCGATGTTTTTGATGAATATTTTGATGGGGCTCTGCATCACCTGCCCATCACCTGGTTGTATAATAAGTGCTTTGTCTCAAACGGCTAATTAGTACATAGTATTTAAAGACTCTTAACCAGAATCTCATATTTGTTTGGAACAACATACGGGTGAAGAAATGATGACAGGATAGTCATGTTTGGGGGAACTTTACCTATAAGAACGGGTATCATCCAGTTCAAATCTAAATGGAGATTTATGTACGCAGCTATTTTGAGCTCTGTCTCGAGTTCACTGTCGTTCGTGAAGCAGTGAGAAGCGGAGAGAAAAGTGTGTGTGAGGCAAGACCTGTGTGTGTCTCGTGTCAGAGCTCTTGCTGTGATCTCCAGTGAGAGGGATCAATGGCCTCTCCTCCTCATCCTCATCTTCATCCTCATCACATCACATCACACACTCACTCCACACAGACCACAGCGTGTAATTAAGGATATACAATCCATAAATTATAAACTACAAGTCAGCCGTTCCACTTCACTGACTACACTGACTTATAAGTACATACTTCTATTCATGTGTGATAATGACAAGTGACTGCGACAGCAAATTATTCAACTAACAAATTCATCAAAATTATCTCTAAATATCATAAATTAATTTGATGTAAAATGACCAGTGTTCTTATACTGAAAACGAGGTCAAATATATAAATATCATTTCACAATTGTGTTTTTCCTGAGACCAACAACTAGATTCATCATGACTGGAAATCCACAACAACTGAGCTTCTGAAACGAGCTCATATACAACTGAAGTTCATAATAAAGGCAAGCTTGCATCTCCATTTTTCATCTTTTTTTTCATAAATCACTACTATCGGTCACCCTTTACGCGTCTTTGGGTTTTGCAAATATTTAAAGGAACCGTATGTAAGATTGTGTCCAAAATTGGTACTGCAATCACTTTCAAATGACTGTAGAGCGGGGTATCCCCTCCCCCTCCCCCCTGACTCGAGGTTGCCAGATAGGCTGCCGGATCCAGCAGGAACGTCGGGTGCTACAAGGAGCTTCCAATGGCAAGACTAGAGCAGATCTGGCAACCCGGATGCCGAAACACTGCTGACTTCGTGATTGGTAGATAGGTGGAGGGTGGCGCATCAGGCCAAAACACAACATGACAACATCAACATCAGTTGAGGGCTGCAACTTCACTTTTAAATGACAATATCCTGGCCGGACTACTGTTGGCAGTGATATAAGTATTTGAAATAAACATGATTTATTCATGTCTACTGACATATCAGGGCCATTTTATGATCAAATGAAATACATTTCTTACATATGGTTCCTTTAACCTATGAAACATATTTAAAAAATCTTGTGACTAAACCTTGTAACTTCATTGGATCCTCAAACTGTCAGTCAAACCTCATAACTCCGCCCGCCTCTAGAGTGAATTAAAGGGATAGTTCACTTTGAAATACATTTTTGATATGTTTTAGCTTACCTCAAGGGCATCCAAGATGTAGGTGTCTTTGTTTCCACAGTATTTTCAATTTTGATATTTTTAGGTCAAACCGTTCTTGTCTGACAGTCATATCATGCAGGTCTATGGGGTCCACCTCAAAGAGCATGCACAGAGAAGTCCAAATTAAACATGATTTAATGACTCGTAAATGTAAGTACACATTGATGGCCTAAGACACGAAACGAGCGGTTTGTGTGAGAAAACGAACAGTATTTATATAGTTTTTACCTCTTGTAACACAGCCACGTCCAAGTGATCTGAGGGCGCGGGCGCTTCCTTCTGTGTGACGTGTACGCAGACTGGTGCATAGATGTATACACTAGATGTCGCCTTGGCTACGGCAGTTCATTGGAACGAATGTCTTTAATGCGAAATCTAGTGTATATATATATCTATGCACCAGTCTGCGTACACGTCACACAGAAGGAAGCGCCCGCGCCCTCAGATCACTTGGACTCAGATCACTCCCCACATTTGTACGTTGATGGGTGTACTTTACCGCTATGGGCGTGGTTTTGAGCCAGCGGCCAGTCTAGAACAAAGGACCCGCGAGAGACTTCCCCCCGTCTCCATGTGCTTGCTTCTATTGGATAGCCGTGTCGTGTTCAACGGAACTCATTTGCATAAAGATGGGCATCGGCCAGCTTTTTGACACGCGCCATATTTTCAAATGAAGCGCCGCCTACCCGGAATGCTTTGCGGGTGCGTCAAAGTCGCTTGACGTCACCCATAGGATCAGCGCCGATATTCTAGCATTTGTCGTCGAGTCATAGCCAGTACTGTCTTAAATAGCCTTCATTATAACATGAGATTTTGCCCACATAGCTACAGCAAACTTTATAACCAGTAAGTTGATGAAAACATAATGCGATCAGCAACCGTGACGAACAAAGCATGAATCACTGGTCTCGATTATAGTTGATTTTGGTCAAATGTTAATAATATAATGGCACATGCAAGTGTCTGATCATATATAAAGCCACAATATCAAGTTTGACAGTGCAGTGTAAAAAAGACAGTGTTATTGGAGGTTTCCGCCCGGCAGCGACAATATGCTTCATGTAAAGATGAGACAGAAGGTGAATTACAACACTGTTGTTTGTGAGATTACTTCTCTTGTTGTTCATCAATCGAAGACGCTTGTCTAACTTTGATTCCTCAGAAAGAAAAGGGCATTTTAACAGACTTTGTGTGCACTGAAGATTTTTCAATAAAGGTTTAACCATTTTTCTTTCTTTTTTTTTTCATGTAATTTTCCCATTTTTTCGTTGACATGTAACCTGCACGTGGGACTGATCTTGTAATTGTGTTTGTAAAAGTGTCAAAATGTTTGCTAAATGTGCATACTCTGGGTCAAGAGCCTAAATTACCCTCCAAAGGACTCCCATTATAACGCATATAACAGCCGAATATAAAAATTCAGGACACATAATTGCATAACTAATGCCATCCATCACGTACAATCTCTGCTTTAATTTGTGTCTTGTGGGCAATGCTGTCTGCGGCCCTCTCTCCATTATGGACGACTTCTTTTCTTTTGTATATTTTGCTAAATCACGCTCCACAGATAATTACAACCATTCAATTAAATTCACAAGCACTTCTGCTTTTGTCCCGGGTTCAGTCCTGTGCTACAGCTAACAGAGACTTTGAAGGACATCAGATCAGCCGTGTTCATGTCTACAGCACACGCGTGCACTGGCGAATGGCGATGAGCGCTGTAGTTGTGCTGCGTCACATGCCTGCGGTGTATATAGGGTGTGATATCTGCGACAGTGTTGAAATCCATACAAACACCAGCGACTCGCGTCACCACTCCGTCGCTGACATGCCTTTACGCGCCTACTGGGATTATTTTTGAAACCTGACTCAAACGGCAAATAACCCACATGGTTTTCAAGCACGAACAATAAATTATGACTGACTGCATCTTTTTCGGAAAGCCTGATCGCTGTCTAAATCTGAGAGTATTTTACACAGATAACTGGTGTTTTTGTTTCAACACTGGGAAAAAAAAAAGGGTAGCATCTAAATTAACTGGGTTTCTAACAACAAAACTCATTTCTGTGGGTTAAATCAGGTATAAATAGCACTTAAGGATAACAGTTGCGATTTACCTCTTACAGTGAGGAAAAATAATACATGTATCCAAAGCTGCTTTTGGTCTTTGTGAGTGAGTGAAAGAAAGAAAGAAAGAAAGAAAGAAAGAAAGAAAGAAAGAAAGAAAGAAAGAAAGAAAGAAAGAAAGAAAGAAAGAAAGAAAAGAAAGAAAGAAAGAAAGAAAGGTTTAAGATGGCAGAGCAGTAAATACAGAAAGATTTCATATTTCTGTGGTCTTTAGGTCTTATGGTTATATTTGCAAAAATAAAAGTTATTAATTAGTGAGCTAAAAACAAAGGTAGGAGCAGAGCCTCAATTCTACAAGTTATTTATTTATTATTACTATACATATCGTCGATCTCTAATTGTGCAGTCGTTTGCTCTATTTTTTACATTTAGATTACATTTGCCATCATCTAACATTCACTTAAAAGTTCATTTAGAAAAAACACTAATAATTTAATAACACTGTTAATCTTAATATCACAAAATGATTACCCAATATTAAAATTCAAATTTAAATATCAAGTAATATGCTCACAAGTAGTATTAATTAACTACATGTACTATAGAGTTACAGTTAGGGTTTGGTTTAGGGTTAGTTACTTATGTAATTATGCATAATTTACTGCTATTACTATAGTAAGTACATGTAGTAACTTGTAACTGCATCACCTTATAATAAATATTTACAGTTAAGTCAACATGTCAACATGGTTAAAGTCGTTCACTTGAATTATACTACAGCCAATGAATGGCAGTTATGTGAGTACTTATAGAGTATGTGCAATATTTACAGTGTAGAGCATATTTCTGGCCTTATTCCCATATGATCAAAAGCCCAGCACCAGTCATAGATTTCCGAGCTTAACCAGTCAATGTTAATCGATATCTACACACAATGCAGATCAAGATGGGGAATTATATTGTCCGTCCACAACATTATAGAAAAGAAAGTGCTTTGGTGGAAAGAGGATTCTGGGCAGTTCTTCAAAAGGAAACGGCAGGCTCCAGTTATTCGGCCTGTAGTAATCAGGAATATTGATTGGTGGGTGTAGATGCTTGTGCAGGTCTTTGTGCGGGAGAAGGAGGCATGCGTGTCCTCTGGGGCTTTAGGGGCGTTTACTCTAAGACAATCCCACTACCGAATGAGGTGATGAAAAGCCACTTCTTATTGAGCTCACCCAATCAATGCTAGCGTACAACCCCCAAAACAACACCCTTCAGGACCCCACGGGGGCCGATTCCCACTCCCACAGCGGCCCGTGACTTCGCCAGCTCGTAAAGGGACGTGCCATTTTAGGCTTAGCGATAGCCAATTAAAAGAGTCCAGCGCAGTGTGTGCATGGGGGTGTGGGCATCCCATTAAGTGGATAAGGTTAATGAGTTATTTGTATGGTTGACGTCTTCTATGAGTTGGAAAGGTTAGGCGCCTCTACTCAGCTGCCCTTTGGAGTTGTGCTGAAAACTACCCCATTTACACGCTCTCCCAAGCAACCGTAATGAGGGTCACGCTGGTCCATGTGTACGACTGGAACAAACAAGCCACTCGGAGACAAACATAAAGTCCCACTTCCTCTAAACCAATCTAGCAACAGGACCCCTCTATATATGACAGCCTATTCAGAGCACTAGTTTTAGGATGCATTTGAAGTCCTAATAGCGACGAGTGCACATCCCTAAAATGTGGACCACATGGATGGCGCAATAACAGCTCACAGACGCAACGAAACACACACAAAAATTGTCGCTTCCATCCGAGTGCAGTGTCGGTGTGATATTATTCAACTGACCGCAAGAACGACATGACTGAGAAACAGAGCTATCCTTTTGTCAGGTCTCTCATGTCAATGGGCAGCGGGTGCTTCTTAAGAGCAAGTATTGGACAAACACAAACAAATGAGGCAGCTTGCAGTGACTCAGTGCTCTAATGAACCAGTGTATTGACTCACTGAATTTGCGCTTGGTCTAAAATGTCTATGTGGCTCCCAGCTGCCACTCTGAATACCAATTACTGTGTGCTTACAGAGAGGGGGGGGGGGGGCAAACACAGCTAGATCAGTGCTACCTTTACAGTGAGAGAGAGAGAGAGAGAGAGAGAGAGAGAGAGAGAGAGAGAGAGAGACTAAAACACAAAACAAAAAGAAGGTCTTTGCAGCTTCCAAGAAGTTATTTTGAAACGATGTTGCTGTTTGACGAGCAGCTTGGAGGCTTTTTTGAGTTCATGGATCCAAAGACCAACTTGATTGTGATGTCGGGTCCTCATGTATTAAGGGTCTGAAACGAGTCCTGTCTCTAAATGCTGGATTTTCAAAAGTATGTGAAGTTTGTGGCATAGACTCTTTCAAATGCATCCAAGAGTTTTACATGGCGGTCTGTTATTGAAAGGACATCTACGTCACATGTTCACGCCCCTAAACATGACGCTGAACAAAACAAACTGTGATTGGTTGCTCTACATGTCAGTCAGACGGCCTCTCGGCGGTTCTTGGCCAATGAAAGTTGCTATGTATGTACGGAATGCCAAAGCTGCCAAAATAAGAAATAAATGCATGAATAAATATACAAAGAAATAAATTAATGTATGGAATGGAATGGAATAAATGTAATGGAAAAAATACAATTCTACGAGTTTCTTTTTCTTTTTGTTTCTTACATTCCTTTGTATATTTATTAATGAATTGATCAATTATCTGGCTATAGACACTAAGAATTACGTTCTGCGTGTGTGTTTCTAATACAACAGCTGAGGGAGCGACAGCAAATTCTGACCAACGTAATCCATCTCTCAAAAAATAAATCCTCTTTTGGAAAATAATAAAAGACTTGTCTTTTAGTATATAGTGATTCTTGTTTGATTCCACATGAAGATTCTGGTACGTTAACAATTCAATGAATGGTTCTTTGTTTGTTTGTTTGTTTGTAGGAAAAATATTTAGAGGAAAAAAACAATCATTGCTTTTGTGAGCATCTGCGTAATATTGACATATTTTAACTGAACAATCCTGTACATTTGTTTACTTCTCGCAGACCTGTCAGTAATTGGTCTTAAAGGGATCATTCAAACAAAAATGGAAAGTCTCAGTCCCAATCCACTCTCATTCCATTGGAAGAAAATATAGTCATTTTTCAAATCTTTCTGCTCTATGGAGAGGAGAAAAAAGAAAGCTTACAGGTTTGGAATCACACAAGGATGAGTACATGATGGAAGTTTTGGGTGAACTATTGTGTTACCTATAAATGAAAAAAAATACAAAATAAAAAAATGTGGAAGGTAACATTCGTTTCATTCATGTTTATGATCCACTAAAGGAGGCGAATCATGAGAGTTCATGATCGGACTCATGTTTCATAGTGTTTAGAATAGTGTTTGTTTACATCAGCAGAAGAATGTATTTCCAAATATAGTAATAAAAGCATATGTCATTTGCCAGGCAGTATTTTTGCAATCAGTTCTGAATAAGAATCTGAACAAGAATCAGTGATCTGTTCCCAACCCTATTCCCTTGCGATTACGACTCCTAGATATGAACAGCAAAACCATACGACGCATGTTTTGTAACAAATAATTGCTCGGGTGATCAGGAACATAAAAAAGCCACTAGTAACACATTTAGAGGACATCTACTGTACCTGTGTAGGGGTGTAGCAATACCCTCATGCCACGAATCAATATCACGATACTGGACTCACGATACGATATTATTGCGATACTCCAAGACATAGTAAAAGGTTAACATGGTAAATTTGGTTTTACATTGTGTGTGTAAATGTAGACTTGGACTTGGTGCTGGAAACCCAAAGCACAGGACAATAGAGACACCAGAATAACAATATTCATGATTCTGAAGATGAAAACACTGAATTGTTTTAGACGAATATGTTTGCACTTTCACTGACTAGAAATATTTCAAATAATGTCGGTCTTTTTACTGGTAACATCAGACATGTGGCATTATCAGGACTCACAAATATTCCCCCATTGCATTATTATACATTATATTCAACATTATATATAGCAGTTTAATGAAGTACTGACACTAAAACTCTTTCTCACACAGTAATTAAAAATGTTTATTAACTGTACACAACACAGATTGTCACTATCCACGATTCATATTGTTGCATTTTTGTATTGCGATATATATATATTGTTACCCCGTGGTACGTGGCATGCGTGGTCATTACATACGCATGTAAACAGCTCGTTTAGCACAGGTAATGAGGAATCTGAACAGGTTAATCTTGAACTGATGTCCTGCTGTGAAGTGACCACAGCAGCCGTCCTCATTTCTCCTGACAACCCTAATGAACATCCTCACATTCTGCACGATACCACTAATTCGAGAAATTTCCAGCACAAAGACATAATTAGACAAACTAATTAGACGCAGTCTTCGCTGCACAGAGATCCTCCGCAGTTCAAGTTATCCGCCTACCTGGCGTGTCCTAAAATAGGCAGGAGCCGTCAAGAACATATATGTTAATTCTGCTCGGCAAACACGCTTCGCACCGTGTGCATGGAAGCGTGTGCACAACCGGTACGACGTGTCTTCACACACCTAATGGCTTTTGTATCCGCTGTCGCAAACATGTTGATCCGCAGCTTTTCCGTGCAAGAACGAAACATATGGGCGAGACTTGTTCATTACGTCCAAGAGGGGAAAGATGCAGCAATATGAATCTCTACAGAAGCATTAAACGAGAGTCAATAGCACAAGGAAGGCACGTATGGATATTCAAGTCTCTGGAGAGTTAATTATTTATCGCAAATTGCCCCTAGAAGGGCTTTAAAAATGTTCCGTAGGAGAACCTGAAGTGAGGAGAGGCCGGGAAAGTGAGGAAGTGAGAAATGCCGGACAGAATGAGATGTAATTGATTTTAAATGTGATGGGGGAAGCCACGGTCTCCGGAGAAAAGTGGAGCTCGTCGCAGCGGAAATGGCAGTGGGAACGCGGCTCTATGAAGATTGCAATTAACACTCCGGCAGTATTAAATACTCTGCTAAAATAGACATTAGCTGGAAAAAAAATGTGTTACGTGGAGCCTTGCGACGGAGAAGGGAGAAACAGAATATGTGAACATGTCTTGTTTGGGGGTTTTGAAGTTCTGAAAACATAATCATTACAGCGTAAATTACATTATATTACAAACCTTGAAAAACAATTCCCTGGGTCAAGATGGATTGATTTTACTAGACAAATTCACGTCTTCTCATGAAATAAAGTCAAGTCACCTTTATTTCTATAGTGCTTTTTACAATACAGATTGTTTCAAAGCAGCTTTACAGAGATAACAGGAAAATAATGCAACAAAGTTTGTTTCTAAAATAAAATAGCGTCACAGTCCAGTTTAAGTAAGTTCAGTGATGGCTCATTTTTGTTGTAAAAAAGTTGTTAATTTAGTTAATTTATATGAACAATAATATTGTTGAATATTAAGTGTCCCCGACTAAGCAAGCCAAAAGCCATCAGGTGACAGAATAGAGAGAAAAAAAAGGTTCTCTCCTTGGGAGAAACCAGGCCTGTGTTTCCCAAAAGCATTCTAAGCCTGAGTTGATGGTAGAGACCATTGGTGGCAATTGTTTTACGATCAACTTAAGCTTACGATGCTTTTGGGAAACGCAACCCTGGCTCAGTCGAATAGTGCATGTGCACAACCACTAGTTTAGGTAATGATTCAGGTATGCGGCACCAATACCAAGACTTGGGCATAACAGCACCGGCTCGATGAATGGTGCGAGTTGAGGATGGGACTTCTCTTTGTCCTGACCAATGGCAGTTGGGGAGAGAGGATGAATATTGTTTAAACATCTAAAGCAGGGTTTGCCAAATAGAGGCTTGTGTATTAGACATATGTGACCCTGGACGACAAAATGTGGTTTATTAGGATGGGACAATATTTGGTCGAGATACAACTATTTGAAAATCTGTAATCTGAGGGTGGAAAAAAATGGAAACATTGAGAAAATCTCCTTTAAAGTTGTGCATTTATGTTCACGATTGTGCTGCATTCCCTCACAAAAATACATGTTTTATATATTTACGGTAGGACATTGACTAAATATCTTCATGGAACATGATCTTTACTTAATATCCTAATGATTTTTGGCATAAAAGGAAAATCGATAATTTTGACCCATACAATGTATTGTTGGCTATTGCCACAGATATACCCGTGCGTCATGTGACTGGTTTTGTGATCCAGGGTCACATATTAGAATTGTAACTTGCAGTGTAAAATATTTTGTCGAATGTGTTTGGCTGACAAAACAATCCCTGATCTAAGGTAAGATGAACAATCTACAGTATTTTAGCCCTGAAACTGCATGTATATTGACAAATCAGTAGAAGAGGAGAGGGGTTCATACAAGATTATCGCACAAGCCTGATCCTTCAACTGGCAGCAGTGACTACATCTTTGTTTACAATAACTCATATTTCATTTTTGTGATGATATGACGGCTCAGTGCATCTTAATTAAAGTTTTGAACTGACAAATAAGAGCAGGAGTGAGTTTGTGCACTAGGCCTGAGTATTGTTCAGCTTTGGCTTTTCCCATAAGCCCCATTCTTGAGTCAGAGCCCCAGGGGCGGCTGGTTTAACACGCCTGCTTGTTGTGAAAAACAGGTGCATGTGCACGGTCTGTTCATCACGGTGTAGCCACATTAACTCTTCCCTAAACATTCACTGCCCCTGCAAATACATTAGCTATATGTTTTAAAGGCTAGTGCACTGCTTCAGGAAGCTTATAAGCCAGCATGCACACTGAAATGAAACCTCTTAATGCATATTTACAAATAAATCAAATATATTTAGACTAACTGGGACTAGTCACAATGTGCAAGTGCATAGTGTTTCCCTAATGTTGGTTTGATTGCTTCTAATCCTCTCCTCTTTGGATAAAAGCGTCTGCTAATTGATTACATTATCAGAAAATTCACACCCAAAAATGTTTTAAGTTTACACAGCATTGCAGTAATGCATATTATTAGATAGCCCAGTGCATTAAATACATTACAAGTGAAAGGTACTTTATCTTATATTTCTTATTTTCTTACTTGAAGCATGATGTAAACAAGCCAAAAACAACTTCACACATTATGAACAATCGAGTTAAAACAAGACACAAAACTAACATTATGAAATGGATATTGATGATAGCTGATGTACAAACATTAGATGAGTTATATATTAATGCAGCAAGTTGCTCAGCAACTATAAACTACCTGCAATTACACCGAATCTAGACTGGACGTGAGTGGCACAATGCATCAAAACTGAAGTGTTCCCATTTAAATCAAGAAAGCACCCGTCCGCAACACTGTTTACATGCTAGACATACCGGCCACTTCTTCTCATCCATACAGTGATCAATAGAGTTTACCAATAGCATGTTGATGAGCTAAAAATTGAATAAAGTCCCTTTAAGGCAAGTCATTTCACTCGGCGGCCATCTTTGAAGCATGCATGCGAGTGCAGCTCCTGTTTTTTAAAATAGGGAATAATTCTCCAAAACTGTTCGCCAACCTTACACTTAAATTTCATATTTGAAATCACCAATGAAATCTGACAACAACTGTCTAATTTAATTAAAATAAAAATGTAATTTTTTACACGTTTTTCATGCTAATGCGCAGTGGAAGCGCGTCTGACTGTTTCTATGGGAACCGGAGCTTATAACGGCAGCTGCAGTGACGCGATGACTTTACCAATCAGTGATTGGCTCTTATTTAGAAGGCGGGGCTTATTCCGCCATATTGCACTTTTCCACATTCAAAACAATACACTCGTCTTGTGTAATTCTATAGTCTTTGGTAATACTCTTATAAGTACAATAAATAAATAGTGCAAAAAAAAACGAAATACTAGTTAAAATAGTGAGTTTTCAGGATTAAATTTAACATATAGTTTTAATCACCAATTTGGGGTTGTCTTTCTCATGCAGGACACATGCAGTACTGCCTTAGATATTGGCCAAAATGAGATCCATTGCAGAGCATCATGAAACATCCTTCACATTTGGGAGCAATGCGTCTAGGACGGCAGCTCACTCGGGTTTCATACAGTCATTGTCATCGCACAACTGAATCAGTCGGTGACTAAAGCGTGCAATGACCTCGGGTTAATATGTGAGTCAGACTAACTACAAGGAACACGAATTTAGAGTGGTGTTATTAATACAATTATGATTAAATACGCCACATCTTAGTGATTTGACTTCCTACAGATTCATCAATGCTCTACAAATGAAGAAATTAAGCAAATTTGGACCTTAATAGAAAATTAATTGGCGGTGCTGAAGGCGTTGGAGCAGATACGTGGATTAATAATGAATAAAAAGGAGTTTTCCTCGTCTTCCTCTCCTGTTCGGATCCGGTGGTGTGTTTGAGATGTCTTGAGTCCAGTGAGGTTGTGCCAGTGAGGTGGAGAGGCGAACCCTTGACAGGTCCCAGTGTGACACCGCATGCTGATGACAGCCCTGTCTGCCAGCTGGCTCAAGCTTCCCGGCCAAGAATGAGTCTACAAACAGGTGAAAGGCTCGCTGCCTACACTGAGAGAAGAGACGCTGTTCACAGAATAGGTTCACAGTGGGACTAGGAGCGATGGCGCTGTGCAATCAGAGTCCGAAATGAATGCCTTTTTTTTCATATTCAAACCACCAAATATAAGGAAACAAATCACAACGCGTCATAATTTTTTTTTAGCTGTGTGTCACTGAGAGATGTGGACTGGCTCATTTCAAATATAATTTGTGAAAACAAGAGGGGATCGAGCCTTTGCAGCTGCCGACTCAAGGTTATGGAGGAGTTAACCACAGTATATTAGATTATCATCAACCCTTAGTGAGTTCAAAAGGCATTTAAAAAATGTTTTTACATGTTAGCTTTTGATCCTACATGAGTGTCGAGGTACTGTTGTCACAGGTATTGGTTTTTAAGAGTCTGAAGATTTTTTAGGTGTATTTAAGACTTAAATGATAACTCTCACCAAAATTGAACCTAGGCTATTTTTGTTAATCTAACCGAGTCAAACTTTCGTGTAAAAGCATAATTAAAATGGAAACGCCACTTTTAAGATTGACCGTATTTTCGTTTTCGGTCAAAATGTCTTTTGAATGGGAGTGCATGGGGCACTACTGTGATAGCATCAAAATCGCTACTAATGCGGCTCGACACAACATGAAACTGTGCTGGAAGTGTCACCAGCGGCTCTACACATGAACTCCAGCATTGACTACATTGTTTGTGTACACAAAGTTTGCTAAAAAGAAAGGTTTTGTACGACTCACTTTATCAGTTAGTGTTTCCGGTGGCTGGAATTTTGTCAGTCAAAAGTAGCCGATCTCCGAATCCAACGTAACATGAGGAGAGTAAAGATGGAAAGCTCCTAAAGCTTGTTTCCATATAAATTGCCATGAGCCAAGTGTCAAAGTTATCATGCTATTCATTGGAATTACAAGTTCATGACATTTCCTCATATGGAGTCAGTTCATTACATTGCATGCGGAGATCGACTACTTTTGACTGACAAAATTCCAGCCACCGGAAACACTAACTGATAAAGTGAGTCGTACAAAACCTTTCTTTTTAGCAAACTTTTTGTACACAAACAATGTAGTCAATGCTGGAGTTCATGTGTAGAGCCACTGGTGACACTTCCAGCACAGTTTCATGTTGTGTCGAGCCGCATTAGTGTTTTTAAAAATACAGATTTTGATGCTAGCAATGTAGTGCCCCATGCACTCCCATTCAAAAGGCATTTTGACTGAAAACGAAAATACGGTCAGTCTTAAAAGTGGCGTTTCCATTCTAATTATGCTTTTACACGAATGTTTGACTCGGGTAGATTAACAAAAATAGCCTAGGTTCAATTTGGCGAGAGTTATTCTTTAAGAATATGAGAGTATAAATGTTGCATATTCTTTATTTATAGTTATGTGTGTTTGTTATATTTTAATGTTTTATTGTTTGTGCAGCTATATGGTGAACATTGTTGTATTATCATGTGCTTTATAAATAAATTATCTTTCCTGTAGCTCCGTGGTAAGAGCATTGCGTTAACAACGCAAGGTTGTGGGTTCGATCCCAGGGGATTGCACATACCTATGTATAAATGTATAGGATAATAAAATGTAAGTCGCTTTGGATAAAAGTGTCTGCCAAATGCATAAATGTAAATGTAAAATTGGTATTGGAATATACAAAGCTGCAAGTGACCCAATACTATATCCTGTATACTGGATATAGTATGCGAGGAAAATGGGCAAAATATTGCAATACAATAAGCAAAGTAAGAAATGTTCTCACTGCATTTTGCATTGGCAGCTGTGATAAACATGTGGACAAAGCAGGCGTTAAAACAAAGTGTTTAAAATGATATTGGCTTCAACCTCATAGAAATCCAAACATCCTTCAAAGTCCTCTGTTCTGAAACACTGAAATCATTTGCGGCACAGAGTAAGTCAAAGGACTTCAAAAACATGATCCTGCCAACCTCTCTGAGAATAAACCAGTTTAACGCTTATCATCTGACAGCCATACCACATGCAGCAGACTAAGGGTGCGTTTACATGACAACGATATGCTCAAAACAGAGAAGTTTTTCCTTTGAGTTTTCCGCATCCAGACGACACCATTGTCAAAAGGATCCCCATTCACACGGATCCGCGAAAACGCCTGAAAACGCTGTATTCCGCTGCCAGGCCATGGCGACGAAACACTATAGACTGAATAAGTAATACACATGTACAAGACGTCATCGTCTTCAGAGATTTGCGTTTTTATTGTTCACACGGAGACCGTTTTCAAAACTTGCATTATAAAACCCGTTTTCAGAGATTCGCGTTTTCAGGCACCCAAAACGCCGTTGATGTGTAAACGAACGGCCAAAACGCATAAAAAGTTTTACGTTTTTAGTTGAAAAGTGTTGTTTAAACCGCCCATAAAACAATTTCCTACTGCTCCACATTACAATACATTATACTATCATTAAATTATACCAAGAATATACAATATTTGGTCTCACTTTATTATTTTAGGTGTCTTTAACTACTATGTACTTACATCAAAACTATTTTTAGGTGCAATGCACTTGTGTAGGTGTTGTATTGTAAGACACTTGTGCTGCTATTGAGGGGGATACGGGTAAGGTTGGGACAGGTTTAGGTAAGTTAAGGGAGGGTTAAGGTGTAAGGGAAGGTCAACAGTGTAATTATAGATGTAATTACAGAAATTAATTACGGCTGTAACTACATGCAGATATTTTTAAATTTAGTACACAATAAGTGCATCGTATTAAATTATTAATTTAAATGTTAGTGTAATGTAAAGTGGGACCCAATATTCTTACTATATATACTAAAATAAACCATGTTTATCTCTTTTGATTGTTTTTGGTCTTCCACTAATGGATTGAAAATTTAACCCATGAAATAAATCCAAAATGGTCACTAATTCCCGTTTATTCCTTTTGCCTGACATCTAATTACATACAAAATCATACTTCTATAAATTGAGCCTACAGGGGCTTGAACTTCGTACCCTTGGGTTAACAGCCCTGATCACCATCATACCAACCTTTTAAAAATTGGATGAAAGAGACGAGCATGGAAGATTATTACAGTGCTCATTTTTGGCGCTCATTTAGTGGTGTTTAAAGATCCTGAAACCAGAGCCGGCAGCCTCAGAGGCCGAGACACACAAAGACTCTAGTGTCACTCAGTCCACTGATGATGGGGGGTTGGGGAATGAAAACGCCGCCGAGCACACAATTAAAACCCCCAGGATGAAGCAGGATCTCTTTCTGTGAAGCCTCTATAATGCATTATAAAGCTATTTTAATGTACTATGAAGACGTATAGCATGCATTACATGAATTATGTTATTTGTTGCACGTATCACTGCAGTTCGGAAATGAAATGTCTGGTGAGTGGCGCTAAAAGATTAAAGCTCTGTTGCGCTGGGAAATAACGCTTAACTCGACCCTAAATCTAACCAATAGAGTTAACTAAAGCAAACGAGATATAAAAACCATACATTTGCTGAAGCAATCGTGCAACATTAGCTTGCTTCTGCATAGCTTTGAGCTCTTTTAGTGTGATCCGTGTTTCACAGAGCACTTCCTAGCAAGTTTACTATAGTAGAAAAACCACACGTATGGAGCTAATTGTGTGATGAAAACTGCAAAATGTAGTCTTTTGAGGCCATAGCATAGTATTGTGCAAGGAATTGTGCGATAAAAAAGTATTTATTAATCATTAATCTGACCCTCATCATAATAGTGAAAAATAATCTGGAGTTTTGCACCAAAAAAAAAAAAATGTAGATGCAAGCATGTTTTTCTAATGAGCCTGTGTTGATCTTAAATATATCAGTAAAGCCAATTAATCGGCTGCCATTTTGAACTGGCATAGGCCAATGACCAAGTTTGCTTGCTGGATACACAGAAGTGTCAGCTGACCACAATTCAATACATATCACGATACTGAACTCACAATACGATATTATTGCAATTCTCTAAGACATATGATAAAAGGTTAACACATTTTTTTACTGTTGATTAAAATGCTAAAATGCTAAGTTTGGTATTACATTGTGGGTGTAAATAGGCTTGGACTTGGTGCTGGTAATCCAATGCACAGGACAATGGTGACACCAGGATTAAAATAATCATGATTTTGAAACTGAAAATACAGAATTATTTTATACAAATATGCTTGCACTTTGTCACTGACTAGATATATTTAAAGTAATGTATGCCACTTTTTACTGGTAACATGAGAAATTTGACATAATCAGGACCCACAAATATTCCCCCATTGCATTATTATACATTATATTCAACATTATATAACATTATATAATAGTTTAATGTAGTACTGACACTAAAACTCTGAAAACTTGAATTTTTTCTCTCACAGTAATATTAATTTTGGGTAAACTATTCACAATACAGATCGTCACTATCCACAATACATATTGTTGCATTTTTGTATTGCGATATATTGTGACACGATATGTTGTTACAGCCATAGTCAGTTTCGAAATCTACTGTCATTCTCATCAATGCATAACCGACAGTTTTGAGGAAATTTAGATATATATATAGTCTGAATTGGACATTGAAAAACACAGCTTGACTACTGTATGTTGATCAAGTGTTTTGACACTCTTGGTACTCTTTTAATATGTATAAATATTATTTGGTGACCATTAAATTAATATACTACCAGTAAAAATGTACAAGTCCAAAATTAACTGTCTTTTGTTTTGAATTGAGAAAATGCATTGGCCATAAATACTTCCTACTAGCCATTAAACTTAAATTTTTACGCTAATATTAGATTAAGTTTTGTTTAGGTGGAATAACATCAAGAATGTGCTCTGGTGGTGTTAGTAAAATGTACAACAGTTAGAACAAAAACAAAAAACCCAGTCTTCCTAGCTGAACACCAGTTTGTGACGTTTTCAGTCTCTGAACTCTTCTGTGGTCGAATGTTTTTTATCTCTTACAAAAATGCAATTCCAATAATATTTAGTGCGGAGACGACCATTCAGTTTGTGATTTCGCCTCCTGCTTCGCTGAAATCAAGCGCTGCGTCGCACCTGCAGTCTTCTCTGCGTGAATCGCCACTGTTGACAACTGTCTGCGTCGCACATGGCTGGAATATGATTTCATCAAAGAGCTCTTGACCACAGCCACTACAACCCAGCAATTTACATACAGCGTAAAACCAGCACAGCATTCACAATGAAAAAACCCCCGCTCCATCAAGAGCTACTTCAGCCGAACAGCTCTGCGCATTCAGATGTGTGCTTCCACACCAAATTATCATATCATGCAGAAAGATGTGTGTTCAGTTCAGTACAGTATAGTATAGTTAAACCAGGGAGAGCGTATTCCATGTGCGTGGCATTTTAATATGGTTTTAAATGTGAGGGAAACAAAGACGTGCGCTTTTAACATGTGCCAAGAATGAGTAGAAAATGTGTTGTGTGCCAGAAGGAGAAAGTATACAGGCTTTGCTTACACTGTAACAACATGGGGAACTGCACAAGTCAAGCATGGCTGAAAATACCACTGGCTAACATGGCTAAGCTGACTCGAACGCACCCCAAAATGTGCTTTAGATAATGTGTTTTGAGACCGTGATGTCCAATGGTGAGGTTTAGATAGACTGCTCGCAGGTCTTGAGACCATTATGCATAAAAGTGGCTTTTACATAGACAGCTCACTTGATTTTAAACCATGACGCATAGTAATGTCATCTAGGTAGGCAGCTCACTAGACTTTATATGGTGCCCAAAAATGCTATGTATGTTGGCAACTCACAATTCAGTCTAGGTAGGCACCTTACAAGGTTTTTTCAGACTGTGGTGCCCAAAATGCACTCTACGTAGGCAGCTGACAGGGTGTTTTATACTAAAATGCCCAGAAATGCTGTCTAGACAGCTCACTAGGTATTCAGACCAAGATGCCCTAAAATGCTGTCCAATTAGGCAGCTCTACTGAAGGGTTCACTTACACCGCAACACCAGAAGAAACGCATGGCTAATGCCCAAAACTGCGAGAAGCGTCTCGGCAGAGTGCATTAGTGCATTAGTTTCCAGTGGCATTGGGTCCGTGTTTTTCCCCCCATTCATTTTTCCCAAAGGGATTTTAATGAAAGTTTTTGTTAAAGCATTATAAGCCACAAATCAACCAAACCAGCGACTGGGTTTCGATGATGAAGCAAAAAAAGTACTTGAAAATCAAGACAAAAAGAAAAAGATACAAGACTGTGAACTTTACAGCTTTAATGAGGAGAAGAAATGCAATCTCATGAAGCATTGTAAAGGACATAATCACATTAAAAAACCCGGTGAAATATTAAACTTCACTTAAAGAAATTGATTATATATATAGAAACAATATATTTTAAGGTTATTATATATATATATAATGAACCCCTGAAGACAAATTCCTTTCCTGAAGACAAGATTTTCCTGTGGGGGTTTTAAAATGTTTTTTTTTTTATGAGTTAAATAAAGCCAAGTTAATAAACATAACTTGACGATACTTTGACCTATACACTCACACCCCAAGCTGTCTTATAGTTTTAACATACTTTTTTTATATATATATATATATATATATATACATAATTGCTTCAAAATTCACGTTTTCGGCTATGGGTGTGTGTAATTTACGTTGTAGAACAAAACGTCAGAGTATCGCCAAGTTATGTTTACCACAGGCTTTATTTTACTAATAAACTGAAAAAAATATATAAAACCTCATAGGAAAATATCGAGGGAACCAACAGCGAATATAATAGTTTTCTGGGTTCTGACATCATCCTGCACTGCTCTATTACATCATTTGCAGTGCGTCACTCTCTTTTGGCACGATTTGCATCATGGGTAATGTAGTTTTCACCACGCATTTCACTTTTAACCACAATTATTTAAATATATATTTTAAAGTAGGGCTGTAAACGATTAATCGAATCCAAAATAAAAGTTTGTGTTTACATAATATATGTGTGTGTACTGTATATAATTATTTTGTATATATAAATACACACACATGCATGTATATATTTAAGAAAAATGTGTTATTTATATATAAAATAGTTATATTTATATATAATATAAATCAAATAAAAATATATATGCAGTATATAAATGCAAATATTTCTCAAATATATACATGCATGTGTGTGTGTATTTATATATACAAAATAATTATACACAATACACACACATATATTATGTAAACACAAACATTTATTTTGGATTCGATTAATCGTGATTAATCGTGATTAATCGTTTATAGCCCTATTTTAAAGCGCTAAAAAATACGTTGAAATAATGTGAACAGATGGCTTTAACATTAGCATTTAGCCTTGATTAACAACCTCTGAAACTTTGTTTATTAAAAGCTTTAAGTTATGGTTAAAAATCTTTTTTTTTTTTTACTTCCAGAGCCCGAATGTTGCACTTTATTGTCAATTAAATCAAAAGCAAGACATTTTAACAGGCCAAACTATTATAAATATCCGTGTGATTTTCCTTGACTGAGCTGAACCGCGGCTGGCTCCTGAACTTTAGCCTCAGGTGAGCCGATCGGAGACTCGGGAAGCCTGACGTCTCTCTCTGTCCCTCAGGAAAAGCCTGAGCTCTCTCCCCCTCCGGCCATGAAAAGCAATCAAGAAGCGGAACAATCTCCCACGGACCTCACCTCTGTTTAATTACAGCGCCGTCTCACTGAGCTTATCCACGCTCCCAGAGAAGACATGCTGCAATATGACTGGAACACAGACGCCACAGTCGCTGAACATGAAGCGTGTAGCGGCGAGTGCCACTGATATCAGCGGACAATGCAAATCATCGAAGGATTGGAGGACCTATTTTTGAATGATTCAAATAACTAGCGAGCAGCGGGACTGAAGGCTATTACAATTTTTATTAACCATTAATCGCACACTTATCGTGAAATTACGCATACACCCCTTTATATTGTTTAACATGTTTATTTTGTCATCATTTGCTATATCCAGTAAACTATCAGATTGAAGGGTGATTCTCACAATAATGTATTTTCTGCAAGCTTTTTATAAGGTCAATTTAGGTGTGTGTTAGGGGTGTGAAGGTACACGTATCCGCACCCAACCGTTTCGCTACAGGACGCCCGGTACAGTGCACACGTGTTTGGGAACACTTGGGTTTCCCGGTGAATTACGAAAGCTAACCGCCATTAACCAATACTCACAATACAGGTGACACTCAAAAAATTTTAATATTGGAAAAGTTTTCATAAGCTGTAAAGCCATAATCATCAAAATTATAACAAATAAGGCTTGAAATATCACACTTTGCATGTAATGAGTCTATATAATATATTAGTTTCACTTTTTAAGATGAATTACTGAAATAAATGAACTTTTGCACCATATTAAAAATTTTCGAGTTTCAACTGTAAGCTCTGCATTTTGTTCCTTTCGATAAGAAACAAAGTGTCATCTTTCATATTCTGTCCATTTTATCACGTAATTAAACAGAAAACATTATCATATCTCGTGTAATCGCTCAATCAGTGTTTCAACGGCGGAAAGACGATAAAACAGCTCGTAAACAATATCCCACGTAGCATTACGCCATTGACCCCAGGAAAGTTAGTCAGAGAAATCAACTCTTTCGCTAAATATATACTCTATATTAGCCTATGTAGTTATTACATTTTACGTAACCTGATAGTGATGTCTTGGTTATTTAATGTAGGTTTACATAAATCTGTCATAGAAATGACAGCCATTGTGTAAATGATTATATTTCAACAACGAATTGGAGTAGAAACAAATAATTCGATTTAGAAGTTAATGCAAAAACGTATGTGCAGTTTACATGTTTGCATACAATTTGTTATTTTAGTGTTGATTATTATATCTAAAAGTAAATAGCAAGCAACTGAATCTAGGCTAACAATTTAGTCTGTTGTTCACCTTTAATATTAATGTGCAATAGAGCTACTAATATAGTTTACAGCATTAGCAGAGATACTTTTTTATCCTTAAGAAAGTTTTAGTTATAGTTGAATTTATGTAAAGACAGAGACAAATTTGTTCAGTAAACCACTGTTTAATTAAAAAAAAGCTATTTTATGTTTAGTTTTCTTCCCCCCGCTGTACCGAATCGTGACGTCAGAACCGAGGAACCGAAACCGTCAGATGTGTGTCCCGTTACACCACCAGTGTCTTTACAAAAGAAAGGACACTTGGAGACTCCCAAAGGGACACCAAAAAAAAACAAATGAAGTTAGGAATCCAAATAATTCATAAATGTATGCAGACCATTTTTAATGTATGCACACCGTTTTTACATTCATAAATGTATGCACACCCATGAAAATAATTTACAGTGATTAGTAAGTGTACAGTGCAACATCACTGGATCAATGGACTGAACACTTTCCCAGAGTTTATCTGATCGCAAACAGGAAGTGAAATCGGGTTAAATTTTAAATTAAAAGTACGCCACTGGAAATGCCCTCGACTTCTAAGATCATCTATCTACGTGATGCAAATTCCATTAATGACGCAATTGACCCTTCGCAGGGAGCTTGATTGACAGGTGATCTGACCAATCATACTTCGCCATCTGCCATTTTGTCGGACAAAGCAGTCAGGAGAGTTATTAGATTAACATGGGAGCGTTGATGCTCTACAGCGATCTGTCAGGCACATTAAAGAGCCACAAAACGGTATTTATTGTTTACATTTATTTTAAAAAAATGACCAAATTTGAAAGGTGAGACTTTGTTTAATATGATTAATATCAAAAGTAACCGAAAAGTAAGCTGGTCTGTCCTGTCTGTCAGCGTGTTGTCAGTCTCCTCTCTGCTCCGCGATGTATTTTTCACTCATGAGAACATGGTGTGGCGTGAGAGCGGCGTAGCTTGTCGGGCATAGCGACAGTAACTAAGGGGGGCGGGTCTTTGCGAACGGTCAACTGTGCGCGCTTCAGTAATTGATTTGGTTTCAATTATTTTGCCGTGTTCATGATTTTGAATTATATATAGCTGAAAACAGATAAAAGATAGCAAATATGATAAAAAAAAAAAAATATTGAATTAAAATGAACAGTATTTTGCACAATATTTATGCCAAAGTCCATTCGAAATATTTAAAAACAGAAATCACGTTGATTAGACGACCCTATTAGAACTGACAACATTTCGGTGCAATGAGCAGTTAATCAGGCATTAATAGCCGCTAATGCTGATAATCTCACAACGACTGAAGAACAGCGATTAATCTGCCTGGGCCGTAACTTGGTCTCACTAATTGAAACGTACTCAAGTTTCCCGTGAATCATCAAGGTAGCCTATGTTCTCTACTCACCTCATAATCACTCAGCAAAACTGTTGTTGTAATGTGGCTAATAAGGGATTTTCCCCACTGCAGAAGCTTAGCGGTAAAGAAGCTTTCAGAAATCCTTTAGGCCAAGGCCTTTCAATTAAACCAACCAAAACAATACACTCACAACGGCAGCGACGACGCTTGCAGTCCAGGGCCAATCAATGCGAGCGAGCGCTTTTATAAAGAGATGCGTGAAAAACAACAAGAAAGGTGGAAATAATGAGTGGAATTAAAGGAATGCTGCAAAATAAAGGGTAAAAAAATGTCATTAAATGAAAAATGATTGAGAACAAATACAATGTGGGGGTGGAAGAGGTTGTTCAACACAATTTCACTTCTATTATATTTCTCTCGCAATATGTGAATCTGACTGCCTCAATGCCATCTGGTCACCTCAAAAACATTCATCCTTCTAGCCATCATCTCCGAGGGCATTGTTGAGGAGACCACAGGCAAGAAAACCAGCAGACGGTATGACTGAACGCAGGGGAAAAACACACTAGCCCATTGATAGACTTGTGACTCAGCGAGTGAGCGGCACAGATTGAGCCGACATAGTGCTCAAAACTGCCAACGGATTCAATCAGAAGAGATGCACTTCTTTTAGATGACTACAAACAAACAGTCGTCGCATCATTCTTCAGATGCCTCAAGCGTCTTTGACGTATGCTTCAGTCTGCACACTGAACCTGGACACGGTCACTGATGATGCTCATAGGTTTTCAGACCATAATGTCCAGAAATGCGGTCTTGGTCAGTCATTAATTGTCAGGCATTGATCTTGAAACCGAAAGAACTAGAGGTTGATGAGACAAACACTGCATTTCTATACTATACTGAATAATGACAATAAGTTAAGTAACTATTATGCATCTCGACACAAGCATTATGTATTTTAGGACTCAGTTTTCTATTGAAAATTACCTCATATTTGTTCGTTTAATCTACACTTTTTGGCACAAGACAATAAGAGTATTAGGCAAGAATGATCCAACACTACCATAGCATCATTGAGCATATTTAAAACTGTGCCTATGATGGGAAAATATGATATCTAAGTATGCAGTCCACTTATGATGACCAAAAATGCTTTCTAGTTAGGCAACTAAGACTCCCAAAAAAATGCCCTATATAGGAAATCGTAATGTCCAAAAACGATTGGTCGTCTCACTTTTTTTTTTTTTCGGCACCATATTAAGTGTGTCCCTTCAAAAAAAAAAAAAAAAAAAAAAATCTATGCCTGCAGCTCTAGAGATCATGATGTTCCGAAATGCTGTCAGTGTAGGTTGAGTCTATGGTGCCCAAACATGCTTTCTATGGCAGCGCACTGGGTTTTACGACACATGCCAAAAAAAAAAAAAAAAAAAAAAAAAAAAAAATGCTTGGTTTTGAGTCAAGTGTCAGAAGTGAGCAGGATTTCATGAAGCCAAAAGTAACATTAATACGCACATTACGAACACCTCCTCCTCATCACATCTCATAATATCAATATGCTCTGTATAAGAACAGTCATGCAATACGTGCGTGCATATTGGCAAAGTGGTGCGTTTTCGTCCGTATTCATGCAGAACAGCACTTACCCATTCTTCACGCCGCCAGAATGTGTGTATTTCTTAACGCCGAGTTCTTTTGACCACAATGTTGAAATAATTTCCTTTAATCAGAGGCACTTGTGCATGTTTTCGCGCATCCCGGGCCTCCAGTGCGAGCGCAGGTGGACGCGCCTCCCGTCAGTGATGGAGAACAGCCCGCGGATTCTCTCTCCTCTATCGCTCCATCTGTGAGGACAGCGTCTTACAAGACCACTCGGCAGCTCCAGCGTGTCTCCATCTGTGCATCAGACGCTGGATGCTGCCATTGTTCGGGCTGCGGGGTCTCGGTGTGGTGGTGGTGGTGGTGGTGATGGGCGCAGTCTCGTAAGCGCGTCTCTCCGGCTCCGGCGCGTCAGAGTGCGCGCGCCCTCAGTGCTCAGAGGCTCGTGACGTGTGCGTGAAGGGGAGGTGCTACAGGTGAAAAGGCCACAAAGTTTTGATTTTCCTTTTATCAAAAGGGAACGTTACCATAACGCGCAATACATAAACATAAAAATGTATTGTGACTCTGCTGGCTCATATTTTCTAATAAACAGATGATTGGATATGCAGTTAATAACGTAAAGGTTTTATTGAGAGGTCAGGGGTTAGTTGATTTAAAACAGCTTCAAACACTTTTCCACTAATGAAAATTACTCTTAAAAATGTTATAACATTACTTGGTAGAACACATGTTAATTGCAAATATTACAATATTGAAACCTTGTCAAATAAATGACTCTTAAGGCCCCTTAACATTTAACACCATAACTATAACAATAATGATGAAGATACATTTAGAAATTGTTCTACATTTAGCACCGTCCACACCACAACTATAATGATAATGACGTCGCTATTGAACGATATTGCTGGAATCACTTCCAGAATCTTTTTTTTTTTTCAGTAGATGAACCAATCAGAAAGCATCCTGCTTTAAACCGCTTCAGCATTAAAAATGGCAGACAAAATTGTAGCATACGCTTACATTAAAGGCCCACTGAAGTGCCATGAAACGTGTACGATTATTCAATGTGTTGACGTAATTTCCACTAAAACAGGAAGACAGGGCGGAGCATATTGAACAGCTCCACCCCTTTTTTTAAATAGCCAATAGCGTTTGGTTTATATCACAGCTCAGCCAGAGCCATTTAGCTCGGTAAAGCTGCAGTTTCCTCCTAACCTCCTACACATCGCTTTATATTACAGCGTTCGGCGCATAATTCAAATGGATGTGATTCGTTTTCTGCTCTTCGGCGATTCGCGCACATGATCTGTTCTGTGCTGTCGTGTCTCTGGACCGGATCTGCGGAGGTTCATGCGACACTGACATGAAACCAGACTTCATTCGCCCTGATGGAAAGCATGCTTACACTGTCTGAATCATTCCCGTATCCCTATATAGTACACTGTGTGCTATTCACCATGTAGAACATAGTAAATGTGTGAACAAGTGACCGATTTTAGCCGCAGCTTCAGCATCTATTTATAATGTAGGGGGCGGAGCCTCAGATTCTAGAGAGCATTTGATTGGACAGAAAATCTGATGAGAAGCTGAAGTGCAGAGTGATGTCTTCAAAATCATTGATGCATATTGGCGGAAGTGAGAGACTAAGATTTGAATGCTTATATCTTCTAAATGTGACTTTGTCATTGTTTGGGAGCACACTAGCTTAGATAACAATAAGGCTAACATATTCATACTTAAAAGACAAAAAAACAGAATAATAATGGCGTTGGTGTGGACTCTAATCTAAATTGTTATACTGTAGTTATCTTTATACTCACTTAATAATGTTGAGTTAAAAATAACCCAAGGAATAACCCAAATATGGGGTGGTATAGAACCTTCCCAACGGTGGGCTATTTTAACCAAATGCATTGGGTAACTAGGCCTATTTATTTATGACATTATTTTAATAAATAAAATACACAGTTTTCAAATTCAAATAGTTTGTTTGTATAAAACACAAAATATGACTCAACAAATAATATTTAAATTACAAACTAAATATTGGGGAGTCTTAAAATGCTGGGTTGTTTCAACCCAATTTTGTGTCAAATATGGACAAACCTAATTAAAAAAAATTATAAAATATTTAACCCAACGTTTGGGTTTGTCCATATTTGACCCAAAATTGATTGAAACAACCCAGCATTTTTTAGAGTGTAGAATCGAACGTAAAAAGAAATATACATAATTGTGTATATAAATTCAAAATACATAAGTACATACAACATACGTATTTAACCCAACAGCTGGTTCATTACTGACCCAACGATTTTAAAAATGAGCCAACATCTTTGGAAAAATAACCCAACATATGGTTATTAAAAAAATAACCCAACGTCTTTTACTGTAGTTATCAGGTGTGAAAAGGCCTTTAGATCAGAAGTGCGGAGAGGTTAAACAACCACACGAGACGAGGCAGAATCGTGAAAATATATTTTAAAGTTATCTTTACAACTGATGTAAAAAGCTATTGTATGTCAAAAAAACTAAAATACTGAAATCCAATCTGTGGTGTTGAGCAAAGCAGCATATTAGAGGCAATCGTTCAAAGCTGCAGTTTGTGTAAGCGTTGCCCTCCTGCCGTCTCCTTTTCCATTGTGTGATTCCCAGCCTACGTATAGAGACACTATCCTGGTAAACAGAGCAATATAGTCCTCATTAAGCTCCGATCTCACACACATCACTGTAGACATGGACATCTGTGGATGCTAAGGTTCAGTTGGCCTTCCAGCACAAACCAGCACAACGAACAAGCGCTTCTGCAGTTTAACCACTTCAGCTGCCAAATATTCTATACGCCACGGCGAGGACGTTGTTCTTCATCACAGTCACAAATGAGTAAGAATCAGCCCAACCAATTTAGAAATGTCCATTTTTATTGTACTTTCATCTACTTGACCATTAACTGTAAGAAAACTAGACTACACAGTATAAAACGTTGGGTTATTTGTTTAACCCAACTGTTGGGTTACACATATTGGGTCAAAATATTGGGTCGTTTTTAATATAGTTGGGTAATTTCTAGAAATAACCAGACTGTTGGGTTAAATATCCTTTATTATTATTGACAAAATAATAAAAGTAAATATTTAACTCAACTGTTGGGTTATTTTAACACAATGCATTTGGTTAAAATAACCCACAGTTGGGAAGGTGCTACACCACCCCATAGTTGGGTTATTCGTTGGGTTATTTTTAACCCAGCATTTTAAAGTGAGTAGAAGACAAGCAAAATCCTGCAAAATGTCACAGATTTTTTGTAAGTTCGGAGTTCACTGTAAAAAAATATTTGTATGATTTGTTATCACAACTTTTTATCTTTTATCAAATCAACTTTAATAACTAATGTGTAAAGATAACATACTATTTTGAGTTTCTGTTTATTAAACCATTCTTCTTTATTGTATTAACTCAAATTTTGAATTACAACGAACTCAAAATTTGAAGGCAACAAGGTAACTTGCTTTTTTAAGTTACACCAATTTTTTTTTTTTTACAGTGTTGAGATGAGAACTGTATCGCCTCTAAATCCCAGACAACATGTGTATGTGGGCCCCACATGCTGGGTTAGTCTTGGGGACCAACTGGGCATTGGCCCAAAATGGGCATTTTATCTGGGGCAACCTTCCCAAATGGGCTCCCTATGGGTAAAAGTCGGGTCACTATAGGGAAATATGCACTGTAAAAAATGTTTTGTTGGTTTAACTTAAAAAACCAAGTTACCTTGTTGCCTTAAAATTTTGAGTTTGTTGTAATTAAATTTTTTTGTTAATACAATGAAGAAGAATGGTTTAATAAACAGAAACTCAAAATAGTATGTTATCTTCACACATTAATTATCGAAGTTAATTTGACAAAAAGATAAAAAGTTGTGATAACGAATCATGAAAATATTTGTTTACAGTGTGGGCTCAAAAAGCAGAATTGCTGGTCAATCTCTACATTTACCAACTCAGCAACAATCATACACTGTAAAAAATGAAACCGTGATTTTTTCGGTAAAAAAAACGGCAGCTTGTGGTTGCCAGAACTTTACCGTCAAAAATACGGTAGCAACGTTATTGGTTTTACAGACTTAACTTAAAATGTACAGTAATAAACCATATTTTATTATCTGATATAATGTGAATTTACCGTTCTATTGAAGTATTAATATCTGTTTTGTACCTTTGTAATACACTGATAACCACCAATCACAGGCAGTGAGGAGAGTCACATGATCAATCAAAGCTCATCACAAGCAGCTCTTCCACAAGAAAGATAATACTAAGATATAGAAGCTGCACAGTGTCATTCACACAAACATTAAAGCTAGGGTAGGTAATCCTGTTCAGAAACATTTTTTTTTTATACTGGGTGAAATGGTCCTTCCATTCTGATAGTAGTCAATACATTATGTGTTCAGAAAAAGGAATGGAAAAAATCTGACCTCTGTAGCAGCTGTAGGACAGTAAAAACTCTGACCAATCACTGCCATGCGGTGCGAATGTAAAGAACCAATCAGATGCCTTCATGTCTCGTGCCCGAGCACCACTGCGTGCACAGCAGTGATGCGCGGGTCAATGTATAAACAACCCGCGTCAGCTTTCATTCAAAAGTTAATAACGCGCTCAACATTCAGGTAAATAAGGATTTCCCACTGTCATCTCTGCAGACTGAGCTCGTGCGTCATCCTCGCGCATTCAGCCAATAAAGTATAGACCCATCTATTTCATAGAACATTGTGTCTAGTACTATATAAATTACAAAGGTTTAATTGGCATCTTTATTTCAAACGACCCGACCGACCGCGACCAGAATATCATTAAAAATATTTTTGGATGACTCGTAACCGCGGGTAACCGCAGGCACCCGCTCATTTTGGATCAACCCGCGCATCACTGGTAGGTACATGCAGCTGACTCCAAATGTGGATGCGCGTTCATGTTTGTGGGGGGGGGGGGGGGGGGGGGTGGGGGGGGCGTAGCTTTGGACGGAGCACTGACAGGAGGGGGCGGAGCTTAGAAGAGGTGCCACTTTCAAATCTGGCTAGCTCTCCAACATTACCGACCCTAGCTTTAAACACCATCTTGGTAGCACATTAAATTTAAAAAATGCAATAAAAATTCATTTAACAACATTAAATGTAACATAAAACCCTAATGTACATAACTGATTAGAAAAAACTAAGAAAACTATGAAGAAACATAGTTATTTTCACCGTAAATTATACAATGAGTTGTTCTTTTTCACTTTCAAAAACTGTAAATTTAACGGTATTTTACAGTAAAATTACATGAAATGTACCATTAGATCTATCACAGTTATTTACCGTATATAGTACAGAAACTTTCTGTTAACCAATTAACAGTTTTTCACTGTAGCATTTTTACTTAAACTTACTTACTTTACTTTATCTTTTACCGTTAAAATCACGATAATTTTTTTACAGTGTATGCTGTGATTCTGCATAATAGTTACACTTCAAATAAACCATAAGTTTATCACAGTTTGTTGCATACATTTAATCTAATGATATCATTTATGATCAGCATTGGTTCTAAAATATCACGATTGATGTTCATTGTCTATGATGTGGAAGTGTCTGTTGCTAATTTGCTGTCATGATGTGTCGGCTTACGTTAAATTTGGTTGGTTTTGTGTCATGCACTTTGCAACCTGGCCTCTTGTCACATTATTTCCACTGAAATGCACACCCTGATTGTGGGATGATGCAACGAGGATTTGCATTTTATTACATTTTGTGTTATTTTGGTGATAACTCTCTGATTGCTTGTTGTATTTCCTGTCAAAGGTAATTTATAGAAGGACATCGTAATCTAGGCGGATTTTAGGCTGTTTACTGTTTTTCCTGACAAGGGAAGAGGATGAGAGAAGGTTTAAGAGTTACGGTATCTGTTGTTACAAATAAAAGATTTATGAGAAGATTGCTTGCAAATCACTGAAAGGGTGAGAAGTACTATGAAGTTTTTTGAATATGCAAATGAGCCCCGCCTCCACTCACTCACTCAGAGATCCACTGGTTGACGATCACATGTTGATCTGATTGGTTACAAGGTAGTTTGTGACGTCAGAAACACCAGCGATTTCAAACCGTGTTTTTTAAAACTGTCTTTAGTTCACTGCAGTTTTAAGGAATGGTGTTAACATGAATTTACACATGGTTTGTCTTAAAGTGTATTAAAAACACCCCATAGACATATAAACAACATTAAAAGCTTGATTTTTCACCACAGGGTGAACACTTTAAAGGGTTCTGTCATATATAGAACCTTTTAGATGTTCCCATCATGAGATAATTTTATGGATTTAGTTTTAATTAATTAAAGGCTTCAAAACAGGCTGAACGAAGAAACGAAGGATCTTGAGAAGTCCTGTCAAGGAACCTGATCTTAAGACCCCGGTAAACTCACGGCAACGTACTTTTTGTTCTTCGCTTAGGGGTAAAACAAAGTTTGAAATACGTGATCAGCGATATACTTTTAGATGAATATGTAAACATACGCTTTCCTCTCAATAACAAAGTAAACACAAAACAAAATTGAGAAAAGGGAGGAGGATGGAGTCCTGCTAACTTAACTTTCGCCGAGCTTTGCTGACAAACTTTTATAACGGCATATATATAATTCTTTAAAGGTGCAGTGTGTGAGATTGACAGCTAGGGGTTGAAATGGGTAAATATCAGAGATCGTTGTTTCCCTCCTGCTCAGATTCGACTCTCACGATGGTTGCCAGATTGAGGACACGCAAAAGGAACAAGTGCAATTGACCCTTCGCAGGGAGCTTGATTGACAGGTGATCTGACCAATCATACTTCGCCAGCCGCCATTTTGTCCGACAAAGCAGTCAGGAGAGTTAGTAGATTAACATGGGAGGATTTGAACTTGAGAAGCGGAGTGAACTGACGCCTTTCCGCGGTTAAAACAACATTCCTTCTGATGTTCATTCATGTTTATTTGATGCTATAAATGAACTAGAAGTAAGAGATGATCGGTTCACGAGCGGCTTTAACTGAGGCTCTACAGCGATCTGACAGACACATTAAAGAGCCACAAAATGCTATTTATTGTTTCATTTTCTTTTAAAAAATGACCAAATTTGAAAGGTGAGACTTTGTTTAATACGTTTAATATCAAAAGTAACCGAAAAGTATCCTGGTCTGTTCTGTCTGTTGGTGTGTTGTCAGTGTCCTCTCTGCTCCGCGATGTATTTTTCACTGCGTGAGAACATGGTGTGGCGTGAGAGCGGCGTAGCTTGTCGGGCATAGCGACAGTAACTAAAGGGGGCGGGTCTTTGCGAACGGTCAATTAACAATAGAATGCGAGGAGACTTAAGGCTGATTTATACTTCTGCGTCGAACTCACGCCGTAGGCTGTGTGTAGCGCGCGAACCCTCCGGCGTACCCTGAAATGCACCTTTCCAAAAATGTAACAACGCGTCAATTCTACGCGGACGCAAGCGCTGTGATTGGTCTGCTAGAACCCCTCCCTCGGGTTTCACACGCTCCCTCTGCATGTGTAATTGCGCGTCAACGCGGACAACGACGCAGAAGAATAAACGAAAACCAACGCATTGCCTACAGCGTAGTGGCTCAGGCGTAGGTCCGACGCAGAAGTATAAATCAGCCTTTACAGACTGTAAGTTGATGACTTGATTTATTGATTTATGATGAGTTGATATTGCATTTCAATATGATCCCGTTCATAGAGATTTTTTGATGGGTGCGGAGGCTATTTAGGTCTGGTAAAATCTAAGATCTCTAACCCAGTTTGTCTGCAATGCGCTGTGTTTTCCACCAACTGGCAACATGTGGTGGCGAAATACCATTGGGTGAACTGGCAGTGGGCGAGATCACACAGACCAAAACACAAACAGACATTCTGACACGGAAATCACATTTCAAAGTGAAATAACTGGCTGTGGAAGTGTTTTTCAGAGAAACGAGTAGAACTCAGCATATTTCCTAAATATCTGCAAACATATGATATTTGTATGATTTAGTACAGTAAAAAAAAACTTACATACAGCACCTTTAATGTTAAATTTGAGCAAAATCATCCACATCTATCTTTCTGCTTTCTCTGTGACTTGAATTATGAAGTCGACCACTGACAAAATGAAAGAGATGTCGCGTTTCGTGGCAATCCGACAAGACGGGCTTTCATAGAGCTATGCGTCTGAGGAAACTCTGACTGGGGCCAAAACACTTCCAGATATCCCAGCTAAACCTGCATCCAAAAGAGTGAGGCAGATGAGGATATCTTAATACTCTCTAATCTGATTAACACTCGCTTACACCATAGAGAAAAGGCTGAGTGAAAATGCCCTAAAACTTAAAGGTTTGAAAAAAACAGTGGACTTCATATGTGCTGAATTAAATGACATCAAAGTCAGTCACGTTGAGATGAGATGAACACTGAAGAGAAGAAGATGGGATTCTTGGAAAGATCCTCCCATCATTGGAGAGAATGTCAAGTATCCGTGTCTGTGAATCGACGTTCCCTGAGAGAGGAATCAGCCTAGCACACGAAACACAACCTCCACCCATCATCACACGAAACACAATCTCCACCCATCATTATCATTCACACGAAACACAGTCCACTGCATTGAAGGAGGCTCCAGGATAGTTCCTGACCTCCACCCATCATTATTCAGTTTATTGGTGAGTGGCGATCATCAATCCTCAAAGCCAGGACAATCGAGCACCAGATCAAGACCCTGTCATGACCATCACATCTGCAGACCTGAACCGCTGAACACCTCTGGAACGTGATCAAGAGCTTCGCCAGCCATTAAATAAAGACAAACTGCTGGATGTTCTTCACCAGGAGTGGCGTAAAGCAAATGTGCCTCAGCAATGTGACCGACTGATGGAGAACATGCCAAGACATGAAAGCTGCGATTGGGTTATTCCACCAAATATTGATTTCTGAACTCTTCCCAAGTTAAAACATTAGAAATGTGTTGTTTAAACATGAATATAAACTTGTTTTCTTTGCATTATAGCCTACAAGGTTTTTTTTTTTTTCGTTATTTTGACCGGTTGTCATTTTCTGCAAATAAATGCTCTAAATGACAATCCTCATTCTTTTATAAAACCTTTTTGAAGTGTTCTTTAAAAATGTTGTCAAGAACCCTATAGCGTTCTGAGAGTGTGGGACTTGATTTGATCCAGATCTGAAATGCTATATGGATAAACACATACATGTCTGTTGGTTAACATTAAGCAACAGTTTATGTTTTAAGTATGTTTCAGTTGGAGAAAGATATTACATTGTGATGAAGATAACTGGACTCCCAGTTAAATTCCCAATAACATGCACTGATGAATCAGACCAATGAATTCATGTTAACTTATGCTTTCTGTTCCCTGAATGTGAAAACTATTTCAACAACACTTTATTATTGCATGGCTGATGGCTCCTCTGCAAAAGTAGGAAATTTCACATGAATGGCGACTGATTATAATATGCAACCGTTCTGTAAACCTGCCTTTTGCAATGCCCTGAAGAACAGCGGGGAAACTAAGAGCAGAGCCTTTTCTTGTTTTCAAAGAGAAGCCAAAAAATGACCATGATGTGGAAGCACATTAGCCTGTCCTCGGCGGAGTGGCAGCCGGGTTTGAGGAAGGCTGTTCTAGTTAAGGCACTTGTAGATGCTGAGAGCCTCTTATTCCCTTTCACACACACACAGACACACACAAGAGGAGAACGCATTCTTAGACCCGAAGAACGCACTCAACCGGTCCCACAATGTCAGAAAACCTCAGCTATAATGCTCACATTCACGTCTGAATCTGCATATGCTCATCGTGCGCTGGATATTGCAGAGCGACTCGTATTGTTCAGACGCAGGAGGTCTGCTGTGGCGAGCACATTAATGGGAACAGCTTGAACAGACGTAAAGCAGGATGTGTTATTTGTGCTTCTCGCACAAAAGCTGAGAGGGGGGTCGAGGCAGGCTTTTACGTGCCCGGAGACGACACAATAGAAAACCTGCAGATCCCATTTGTGAAAAAAGTGAGAACGCTCCGAGCAAATGGAGCTCGACCAGAAGGACAGTTCAGTTCATCTAATAATGAGGAGCTGTGCGTTTAAGAGCGAGCGACAGGACAGAAGCTTATATAATCAACTCCTCATGACTGGAAAATATGGCCTACAATTATATGATCTGCATTATAATGCAGTGTAATTCCCACCAACCCATGTCAATATCTGCACGCATGTAATGCTATGAAGATATGCTTATCATTTCCCTATTGTCAGTCTTTATTACATTATTATATGCTTTGCAGTTCTCTCTCTCTCTTTCATAGAGCGCATCTTTGCTCTGTAAACATATGAAACATCATCTGCGCACACACACACACACACACACACACACACACACACACACACACACACACACACACACACACACACACACACACACACACACACACACACACACACACACACACCCCATCACATCTGTAATCATATCATATCAGCACAATCAATCATTAACTGAGAGGATAGCAATTCATCAACAAGAAAATTGTCAAAGACATTCGAGCTTAAAATACAATTATTTGTAGTTGTGTTTTTTATTGTGCTCTGAGTCCATGAGAAATAAAGATGTCAAAATAATGGAAATTAAACTTTTTTAATGTTAAAATGTCACATTCACATTTTGAATATGCTTATGAGTGTACAAATCTTAATCATTATTATTATTTTTTTAAATTAAGACCTAGTCTTATAAATAAAAAAAATATTTGATAATCAAATGAGATAAATGCATAATGACAATAACTGTTTTCCTCATTAAATTTTACTAAAAGAGATTTCACATGTAACCTCTTCCCTAAGTGTCATTTAGTTTTTTTTATTCATATTTTGAATTAGCATTTTTATTATTTATCATTATTTAAATATTGCCATTTCGGTTTAATTTATTTTTATTTCAGTTTTAATAATTTATTTTCAGTTAATAACATTAGTGTTTCAACTTTAACTTATTTCAGTTTATAATTACCAAAGCAACATTTAAATGTTTTTTTTTTAGTTTATATATATATATATATTTATTTCAATGTTTTTAAAAGTTTTAGTTACAATAATTAACAATAATAACTCTGTCCCTGGTTTCTGAAATACATGCTTTATTTCCACTATAGCGAATCATATATCTTAATACAGAATTTTCCTTGAAAAGTCCCAGTTTACAATAACATCATCCTAATAAACTATTGGCAAACTTAAGACTGTCAAGGATGCGTAAAAAAATGAATATGATAAATATTACAGGACAATCTGAATCACTAATGTGTCCCATAAAACTAACCTTAGAACAATTCTGTAAACAACACACCTCCCAAAGTGCTTACGAATCCGGTATGACAGCCTCTTAAATGTCAGAAATAATAAAACTATGTATATCACATGGTACTTAATGCGTTTTTTAATAAAGCGAGAGTTTACATGAAAAATATGATCAACCTGCAGTGTCCCACTTTACCGGCAACAATGAAATCATAAACCATAAATGAAATTGAAATGAAATCATAAACCATAAATGAAATTGAAATGAAATCATAAACCATAAAAAAGATATATGACAAACCAACTCCACAATAAGTCCAGCCTTTTAATACGTTTTTCTTCATTACAATCTCAGGCTGATAACACCTCGACACTTTAAACAAAACACAAGCTCACACTTTAGTTCAGGGTCCAATTCTCACTATTAACTACGACTTTTGTCTCAAACTCCTAGTCACTGCTTATAATTGGTGAGGTAGCTGTTCAGTTCGGGTATTGGATGATTAAGAGATGTGGAATATGGCCATGCAGAATAAGGCATTAATATGTGCTTTACAAGTCCTAATAAACAGCCAATATCCTATTAGTATGCATGCTAACTGGACCCTAAACTGAAGTGTTACCCCCCCAAAACATTTTTTAAATAAAAATTATATAATGATAAAAGGTTCATTACAGAGGTGCATTCAAGTTATTGTATGTATGAAATTAATTTGAAGTCACATCCTTGACCCACTTCATTCACCTCACACACACACACGATGTATTTGAGTGGCTGTAGAAATGTTACATCTTTCAAACACACCTCTACACACACTGATGGTCTAAACATACATCTCGTCAAATAACGACTGACAGCTTGTGCATGATTTCCACAGACGTCCCGTGGCCTGAACAATGACCGCTTCAGACTATCAGAAATGTTGTATGAAGTACGATTAGCTGAAAGAAACAATCCTCAGACACTCAGTGAAGTAAGTTCATTTAATACAAGTTGTTAAATGTACATTCAGACTCAGATTTGGTATAAATTAATATTGGTTAAATACGAGACATCAAAAGGTGTCAATGTTCACAGAAAAACTCCAGAATGATCCATATCTAACACACTTCAACAGACTTCAAAATATCCATTGGATGATATGTGCGCTATATACAATGTGCTTCTGAGACAAAAATATTGCATTATTCATATGTACATACCCATAATAAAAACAAGAGTTCCAGTTGACACACACACATCTTTAAAAGCGGTCTGAGTCCCCGTGAGCGTGTGCAGGTGAAGGCATGGCAGGGTCTGAGGTGTGTTTTCGGCGCTCAGCACGAGCAGTTCCCGCAGCCCTTCACGCTGTTCATGATCTCCTCCTGCAGTTTCTTGCGCTCCTCCTCTTTCTGGGACATGCGCTCGGCCACGGGCTCGGGCTTGCCCCCGCCGGACAGGATCCTGCTGTTCTGTGTGTTCCACAGGTCGGCGTACAGACTGCCCGGTGTGTTCAGGAGAGTCTGGTGGTCTCCACGCTCTGCCACCTTGCCCTGCGTCATGCGGATGAGAAGAGAACAGAGAGAGTCGGGTGAGAAACACAGGTGGAGATGTCTGGCATGCTCTCCATTACCACAGAATCAAGCCGAGTCGTCTCTCAGTTTGTAAAAACCATTGGATGTGACATACAAGGAAGATTTTCAGTTACAGTATTTTCCGGACTGTTAGTCGCTCCGGAGTAGTGTAAACGATTAATCGAATCCAAAATAAAAGTTTGTGTTTACATAATATATGTGTGTGTATCAGTGTTGGGGAAAGTTGATTTTAAAAGTAATGCATTACAATATTGTGTTACTCCCTTAAAAAGTAACTCATTGCAGTGCTTAGTTACTTTTTTTTTAGAAAAGTAATGCGTTACGTTACTTTTGCGTTACTTTTTTCCCCACCTGGGCTGAGCTTGTTTTTTTAATAACACAAACGTTCTATTTGTGGGCAAATGTAAAGACCCTTTCACACCGAAAGTGAAATAATAATCCTCAGGCTGAAGGACATGTACAGTAAAGCAAACCTTTCTATCTATCTATAGTCATTTCTGCTTATTTAACTGAATCAGCGAAGGTCAGAAGCAAGTTCATTGGTCAATAAAGTGAGATTAAATGCATAAAAATGTATGTTTTATTTAACATAATTATTTGGAGGTTCGCATAGTATTCTGATTCTGCATTCTGCATTTCACTGATTTTATTCATTTTGAGGAATATTGAATATTTTTTTTGTGCAAGTGAGATGAGTAAATGCTCAAATTTAGTCTAAAACTACAATAAACATGTTCTCTCTCTCTCTCTCTCACACACACACACACACACACACACACACACACACACGTCTCAACATGAGGACAGGAGAGCTGTCAGTCAATAAATGGGAAAACAAAGTAACTTGCGTTACTTATTTGAAAAAGTAACAGATATTTTGTTGTAAATTTGAAAAGTAATGCGTTACTTTACTAGTTACTTAAAAAAGTAATCTGATTATGTAACTCAAGTTACTTGTTATGCATTCCCCCACATTGTATTGTGTATAAATATTTTGTATATATAAATACACACACGCATGTATATATTTGAGAAATATTTGCATTTATATACTGCATATATATTTTTATATGATTTATATTATATATAAATAGAACTATTTTATATATAACACATTTTTCTTAAATATATACATGCATGTGTGTGTATTTATATATACAAAATAATTATACACAATACACAAACATATATTACGTTAACAAACTTTTATTTTGGCTTCGATTAATCGTTTACAGCCCTACTCCGGAGTATAAAGCCCCGTTCACACCGCCAGCGACACAATCCCATTCATTTCAATGGAGCGCTGGCGACTTCCGGCGACACGAGCGACTGTGACCGCTGGCGACAGAATGCGAGCGTGTCAAGCGACACGAGACACGCAACCAAAGTTCAGAAATGAAACTTTATGCAAATGAGAAGCGATTTTTGCGAGCGACAACCAATAGGAAAGAAGACTTTCAGTGGAGCTCACGTCACCGTCTCGAGTGCAGGCGAGACAGAAGAGTTCGAGGGCGATTTCACAGTTTTATATGATTTGACTGTAACCACATACAGTATATGGATATAATAAAATGATGCATGGAAAAGAAACTGTCGACAGTCTCAGTGAGTTTAATTCATACATTAATAGTTCGAGTGTTGTAGCTTTATGATGCAATTTTAGCACTGCTGCAGTTCACTTCACAGTTTCCCCTGCATTGTGTTGACTATTAGGGACAAGGGACAAATTCGAATGACGTTTTAGTAATTTATGACAGTATGAGTGAGTTTAATTTGTTGATTGATCGATCGGTAATCTAGTAAATGATCTAATACACTGAAAACTGCTGTGGTGGTATATATAAAAACACTCTCCCAACAGCATACCGTTTCTTTTGAGCCTAATTCCCAGTCAAATTAAAATGATATAGTTATATCACTTGTGATGGTATTTTGTAGTACCGTTTATATATGGCCAGACATGCAGTCTACCAATAACATTAGAGAGACAATACCAGGAACGCCCACAAGCGACTACACAGTGCAGAGACTAGCGACACACAGCGACAGTCACTGGCGGTGTGAAGTCGCACCTGTCAAAAATTGCGTCATGAAGAGGAACAAAACACATAAGTCGCACTGGACTTTAAGTCGCATTTATTTAGAAATTTATTTCACAAAATCCAAGACTAGGAACAGACATTTAGTCTGGAAAGGCAAGTTATTCAGCTCCACAAGTTAGTAAACATGGTGACGTTTTGTTGTGGGCGGAGCTTAGGTGGAGGCAGAACGATCCCTCTGGCCGCTTCACTAACGCTAGTTTGCCAGTTTTGTTTTTTAACAATGACTGGATAAAATCCGATTTTATCTTAATGTGCAAGCTCACTCACTGTCCAGGACCGTGATTGTTATTTGGAAAAGTTAATTTTAACGGATGGAACCAGATTGGCCGACCCGTACACGCTCAGTCTATGATGGACGATCTGACAGGATTAACGTTAACGCCGCCTCCGGTCGAATGGCCTGACTTCTACACCGACCCGATAGAGAAACTGAGCGTAAAGAGAAACTGAGTGTATATAAATAGTTAGAGGCCAATAACTATTGTTAGGTTTGGTAACTTGCCATTTTGTGACATCTGGATTCATTTTCTACTCAAAATGACACATTCATACACAAACGATCTATCGAGTGTTAGTCATTGTGTACCAAATAGGTCTCTGTGTTCGAGTGCCATGTTACTTCTATTATGTAGACACAGTATGACATCTATACAATATATATTGTATTATTTACTTAGATGTTTAGAAATAAGGCATACACTTTAAACAGTGTGGTTTAATTCAGTTACATCGAGTAAAAAGTTAATTTAGTTAGATTAACTTAGTTAAGTAGACGTTACTTAATTCTATACGAGTAATTAAATAAATGAAATATAATTACTTTGATTTTATAATATGCTATAGATGAAGTGCATGATTTATCTCCCTCTTCTATTTAAATGAGCAGCTGAAAGTATTAAAGGGCACACATTTCAAAATAAGAGTCCTGGTGTATATTGTGCTTGCTTATAATTAAAAGTCCTGCATTATACTTTTTTTTTCTGGTTATTATCAGTTACACAAACTACAAGCCATTCAATTTGTTTAAAATTTAAATAATTTGGATATATTTTGAAGCAGAACTATAAAAAAAAAACTGTACTTTTTCGTCTTAAAATTTTGCTTGTAAAAGTCTCCTCATCACACACCTTTATTAAGGAAAAAAACTAATTATTTTAACTGTGCCCCTAAACTTCTTTATGCGCTTCCTTTTTTCTTCTTCAAAATAGTGCACGTGCTCCTCTGGAAAAAATGATCTTAAATAAGCCAATATAAGAACATGTATAACACCATAATGGCAAGACGTGTTTTTCTTTTGAGTCTCTGTGGGCTGTATGCAAAAAACAACATACAACCGTCTGTAGGCAAGACTCCCAAACAAATTATTTTTATGAGGCGGTTCTTTTAATGAATAATTCAAAAAGGTGAGTTTGAATTATTTCACAGAACTGAAACCATCAGAGCCAGTAACGAAATCACCATCTGACTCACTCACTGGATTTAATTTCTTTTCACCCTGTTACTTTATTTTATCCTATTTAATTAAAGGAACGTTTCTTTGTTTGTACAAACGGAGAGTTAAGCCTGACAATCGGCAGCACGTCACATACAGCTTAACCAGAACATTCATTTAACTTTCAATGAGACTCGTTAAGACCCCGCAAGGTTAACAATAATCATCTATTTTTCCACCAGGGTCGTTGTGTGAGAACAGCACCGATGCACAGCAACGTTCTGATAAACACACACACACACACACAGGGAAGAAACCCTGAGTGTTTATGCAGGCTTTGCCTCAGGATTGTTCCAGGAGGCCAGAGGGTGTTTTTCAGCATTTAAATCTTGGTTTCTTTTATTGATGCCTTGATATTCCCCAGCATAGCGCTGCCTGCAGACAGCAAGACTGTGCGCCTGCATCTAAATTGGAAGAACTGGGCAAAAACAAGAGATTTAGGGCCATGAAGGGGCACTGATGGAGAGAGAGCGTGTGCATGTTTGAGGAAGGTCTAGAGAGAGCAGAAAGACAGCGGTGTGGGCGTTCATGCAGCACTGCCTCTTAAAAGACTGCCAGCAACAAAGCAAAGTATGAAATGAGCTTGCACAATGACATCTGAACGCGTCTCCCGGCTGTTTGCTAGTTACTTGCATCAATTACGACGCCACTTTGGCCAAGCAAGACTCAAACACTGATAGCGTTTTTAGCAGCCGTGTCGTTTTCAGCTTGAATGCCGTGCAATTACCCCCGGTTTTAGATTCTGCCGGGCGAACGACAACATTTGAACGCAAGGTTTTTCATCACATGCTCCACCCCCCCACCCCCACCCCCACCCGCATCCGGATTGAAAAGGTCTCCACACATGGGAGACAAACAAAGGTGTCGCTGAGCATTGGGCAAAAGGTATTTCCACTGTTAATGAGGACGCGGTGAGACTGCTCTTTACAGTCATGAGCGTACATCCCCAGCTTCAGAAGTGTGCATCATCTCGCATACCTCTACTGCACACTAAAAAGAGGAATACTGCTTTTGAAAAGGGATGCTAAAATTGCTGGCACTTCGGTACCATACCAGTCTTTCTACGGTATAGTTTTAAAAATCACTCTAGATGTAAAGAATAGCAGTCCACATCACAGCAATAACAGCACAGAGCAACCATATTGTCAGAATCAGTTTGTCACGGAAACAAAGAGCTATTTTTTTCCCAGCTGATAACCAATAAAAACATTGACAGCCAATCAGAATCCATCCTGTTTTAAAGCGCTTGAACATTTAAAGCTGTATATGATAAAACTGCAGTGCTTATAATAAACAGAACAATATCGTGCGCGTTTTAACCATTATTTGATAATTGATTAATCTGTCGATTATTTTTTACAAACTAATCGATTGAAAAATCAAAAAAAATATTATACATAAAAAAATGTAATTAAATTAATTTTAATCCATTATATTAAAATTTTTTATTGTTTAAATAAAAACGATTCTTCATTGAAGTATGTGAAGTTGAACAAGATGCTTGTCAGAATATACAAAATGGAAATGGTTGCGGTACTATATAACATTTACAGATAAGGACTAGGCACGTGCAGGAGGGGGGGGGGTGTAGTTGGTTCATTTGGGGGCTCGAGCCACTGCCCAAAATCAACCAATCAAAAGTGCCCCTCTCAAACAAATATCAACGATAATAATGTGGTCAATAAAACAAAATGCAGTTGATAATAATTAACAATGACAATGTGTGCAAAACTAAAGTAGCCTAAATTCACGTTTATTATTACGCATCTGTCAGTCTGAGGTGTCGTTGCTATGAGTCGCGTGACTTGCGTGTGTGTCGCTTCGGACTTGACTGAAGAGGTCAGTCTCCGTTTTCGAGGGTCTAAAACTCCGGACTAGTGTGTGTGGACGGCAGGCGCAACCGTAGCAAAAGTTATGCGTTTTAAAACAAAAATGCACTAGTGTAAACGTAGGTATCCCACAGTCTGCTCGGGAACCGATGCTCTCAAGCCAAAGATGGCTCTTTCACTGAGTGTATGGCTCGACGGCAGGGAAAAATAAACCAAACCATTTAAAAACTTTTTTTACACATTACATATTTTTAAATATTACATAATTCATTGTTTCCTGTTCGTCATGTAAAATACACCGACCAATCATCATCTGGCACAACAAGTTCAAATTGCATTGGATAATGTGAAGTAGAGCGGTAATTTTCCAGTCATAAATCGTTTGAAAATGATATGGACAAACCAGTTAATACCCAGTGCAGGAGACATGTAGTAACAAAATGTATTTTTGATAAGCTTGATAAGACAAACATAATGATTGATGTATTGTATTTTATGTATACTGTTTATTGTTGTCCTGCATGTAACAAAAGTAAGGTATGTGTTGCTGCTTCGAGTTATTTGCATGGCTGGCTGTGTCTAAATGGTGTCTGCCGCAACTACACTGATGTTTCAATGTCTCTGGATGTTTCGTGTGGTTTTATGTTGTGAGAATTGTTCTGTTTTATTTGTTGTTTTTATATAGCCTGGGTGCCAGCCCGAACCCCGCCCACAACATGTTTTTGGTCGGGAAGTTCGGTCTGGACTCGATCCGTTGAGGAGTAATTATGCTCGGCTCCCAGAAGGCCGAGCCAATCAAATTGCCAGGGCGGGCTTTAATTGATGATGGACAGATGATCTGCGAAATTGAGATTTTTAGATTCCGCTTACTGCGTTGCTCTGATTGGTTGTAGGTCTATCCAATTGAGTGCAGAGTTTTTTTGTTCGGTTAAGACGCCGCATAATCAAAGCCCTATGGAGCAGTATCAGACTCACATTCTGCCTAGAATATGAGTGTGACGAAGTCAGGCTAGTTTTTTTATAGTGTCTTGAGTTACTTTTTGTATACTGTATATTTTTATTATTTTTAAGGTTTCAAAACATCTTGCCGAAGGACTGCAGTTGAAAATTAGCCAGTAGGCTTAACACTGGCACATTTACAGTAATGTTGATTAATGTGTGCTGTCCTTATAAAAAAATAAATAACAAATAAAAGCGGGAACCTTCTTTTTTCATGAATGGATTGATGTTGATTCAAAAAGATGCAGTATGTCATTAGCCGTGCTTCCATTACCCTTCAAACGCAAAAAAGTTTTTACGCTCGCATGAGGGTGTTTTTCAGGTTATACGAAAAATAAATATTTAGCAAAACTGATATGGAAAAAGTTTTTGCGCATTTACAGGTAGGGATGGGAATTGATAAGAATTTAACGATTCCGATTCCATTATCGATTCTCTTATCGATTCTTATTGGGGTGAGGAATTAAGTACAAATTTGTTTGTATTAACTCGCTTTAATATCTGATCAAATTGATCATTTTCACATTCATTGGTCCGGACAAAAAAAAAAAAAAAACTGCCATTTATGTGCCATAAAAACTAAAAACACAGACTGAAAACAGTTAAGGAAGAGCTTGTGCCTTTTGGAATATTAACAGTGCTCATTTGGATTAGGCTATTGAGTTACTAAAACAAACTGTCAAATAATACACAGGTTTTCTTCACATTTTGAACGTTTTTGTTTCCATTTGTTTAATTTCAAGATCTGATGTGACTGGGAGCACTAAATGATATTCGGTCACATTATACACGCTTTTAACATTAAATAAAGCACATAAATAGTACCTGATATTATCATTGCCACACTTTGAGATTGTTGTTCCAGCGCGACGTCGCAGTAAAATAGGATCTGTTTCAAATAGAATCGTTGCGTGTCGCGCGGCTGGTTAAACTTTGATTAACATGGAAAATTATTCTTTTTATCACGTGTCGCACCGTCGCGTCGCATGTAGTTAGGACGCGGTCAGAGCGCTTCTGCCTCGATGCCATGTTTTCTCATAGTGTTTGCTACATTCTGAACCAAAACAACGTAGCACGTGTGTAACGTCGTGTCACATTTGAACGAGCGGAACCGATAAGTGGAATCGTTAAGCAGGCATGCTAACGGTTCCAAGGAATCGATTCACTAGGCACCGGTTCTGAAGAAGAACCGGTTCTCGGTTCCCATCCCTATTTACAGGTCACCTGACGTAGATGACGCGGTGTGTTTGGACAGAAGATGAGACCGAGTTCTTTATTAAATTCATAAAAGACAAAATATTTACAGGAATACTGGATTCTAAACCTCAAAGAAATGCCACAATCAAGACCTCGAGGCAGAAATGAGGGAGAAACTCCTCATATGTGCCGCTCTCAAGTATAAAAGTTTTTCCTCACTTAATGCTTGGATAACACACACACACACATCTCCTTCCATTAATAATAATGGCCAGTGCGGTGGCTACGAAATACGTAAACCTACCAACATCCGTCGACATGATGTTTAGAATGACTTATCACGAGAGGAAACAATGACGTTTTAGTCGCATAACATCGGCTAATGGAAACGCCGTCATTTCGCAATAGTTTTTTGTCAACATTTATAAATAAATAAAATGCGCAAATCTGTAATGGAATCTGTTTGCCTATTGACAAACTCCACACCCATTTCAAGGGCACATTTGGAGGATATAGTGTGTTTCATAAGCTCTGTTTCACCAACAGACTGAGTGTCCAAGGTCACGTGGGCAGTGACAGCGGCGAGAGAGCTCTTCTTCATTACAATGAAGGACACAGAAGATGTGAATGCTTTCTTCAGTTTCATTTCAGATGTTCAGATGGACTGGATTACACCACGTGTTTCCATGTAGACCAGCAATCCAAGAAGCACCACAAAAAAACATTTGCACCTCAAATACAACAATATATGCAAAGGATGCTAATGTTCCCCATAATCCCCTTGTGCTGCTTTGACCTCCATGGGAAAAGATGAGCAGACAACATTACATAAAGGAGATTTTAGGAGGCTGTGAGAAAACGGGGTGTGTATGACATGCCTTTGTCGTGGTGTCATCCAACTTAATGCATCTAGACACTATGTGGACATCTTAACTGCATTCACTAGTCGATACATTGGGTTTGGCTGAACAGTTGAGCTTGATCTAAAGCAGAAGGACCATCGTTTGATCAAAAACTGCTTTCTATAATAACCTGAACTAGTCAAACAAAGTGAACCTGGATTCCTGCAAAGTCAAAGTCGCCCACAGGCTGACAGACTCAAGCGAGTGGCACATGGCCGCTTCTTTGCAACACACGCAGCATGAATGTTTCAATGGAGCAATGTGAGCTTTTGTTTCTCGCCCGCATCATCTCTCCACTCACACACACTCATGTCGACGTCATGCTGGACTCGCCAGAAACAGGATAGATGTCCTGCGTTCACATGTTCTTTTATTGTTCGTTCTGTTACTGTTAATGTGGTAAACTCTTGTGACTCTTTTCCAGAATCTTCTCCTCTCTTTCGAAGCACGAGCGGGGATTCTTTAGAGAATGCTGATGAGGATGAGAGTTTTCTTTCTCGAGAAAAGGTCGACGGGCGACTTAAAAACTCTGAGATTCTTCTTAACCTGTCCTCTCATCTTTCTTATTTGACAGAGAAAGAGAGTGATGTCACTGAGTTGATGTCATTTCCCTCTCTTTTCCTTGATGTTCCTGGTCGCACTTCCGTCATGGAACTTGATATCGACGTAGGAACCTCATGTGCAGTTAAACAGAAAACCTATCGAGTCAACCGTATACTGTATGGAATGTCAGGATGTGAGGCATATCTTGATGACATCGTGCGGTATAGTTCCTCCTGGTCTGAGCATCTCAACCAGATTAAAGAACTGTTTCCTCGTTTAGCAAAGGCTAATCTTAGGAAAAGAAAAGATAATGTTATAGCTGACACACTTTCTAGAGCGTAACATAATTTCTGCATCGTTTTGTTCCTTTTCTTCGCATCTCTAGGGCCCAGAGGTGTTGAAGAATGAAGAGGATGACGTTTCTTTGGACCACCAGAACTTTTATTGTGTTCGTTCTGGGTAGTGTTTAACGGTCTTTTCTTTGCCATTTTAGATTCGTTGCCGAATCTTTCTTTTTAGGAGGGAGGGTGTTACGACCCTGCGTTCTACTTGCTCACCTGCGGGGTGGCGGAGTTCTTCTTGGAGAGCGTGGGAGATCGCACACCCCTGTTACCTGTTCACAAACTTGATTATGAAGAGGATAAAACACTGGACTCCAACACTCCTCTTCACTTCGTCCCGGGGATTGACGGCCTCTGGAGAAGTCACTTGTTTTGCTAACCTTTATTTGTTTACAACCCATACCAACCTTTTTCTCCTCCCCATCTGGATTATGATTTACCCCTTTGATTTTGAACCCTAGACTTCGTTATATTAAGTTATTTGTATTTTTGAAGACCAATAAAATCTTGCAAGTCTTTTTCAGTGTACTTGTATACTTTATGTACGGGTCGAAACGAGCTGGCCGTAACAGTGTAGTGTGGAGAACAAGTTCTGACATTTAAACAAATCCTGTTAAGTTTTCTGATTTGCATTTTTCTTTATTTTTTAAAGATTATTTATTGTTCTAACAGCTCAGGTCCCTTAAACAAAAATATACATCTTTTTGTGCACTTTATAAAAATAAAAAAAGTCCTATATATTTGGCAGATGTAAAGCACATGTGTATGTTTTTTGTGTTAGTCAATAAAAAAAAAAAAATTACTTTAACAGCTCAGGGACGTTCAAGGAGCCGAGCCTGTTTGTGCACTTTCTGAAGATTTTTTCGCACTGTGAATTTGCACTGGTCAGTTCTGTTTTTGAATAAAGGGTTGGAAATGAATGTTTTTTTTTAATAATCCGATTAATCGGAAAAAATAATCGACAGATTAATCGATTATTAAAATAATCGTTAGTTGCAGCCCTATATATAACCATATCTCCTGCATACATTCAAACCACAGAATAAAAAGGAGTGGACATTTATAGCTAGAATTTTTTACACGCACATTGTAGAGTAAATAATAAGTACGGTACTCCTTGTAATGTAACTCGCTAGGTGATCGTTATAAATTGACAGATAATCATTGGCTGCCCTTTAAAAGGTCAAGAGCCACCGGGGCGGTCAGGGTTTAAAATTGACTGAACTTTTGACCTGTAGCTTCAGAGGTCGAATGCATTGCAAAATGTGAATCTTCATAGTTTTTTCAGATTTGACACCATTCTTGAATTCTGCATTTGCTTCCTGAACGTGATTTCTGTATGTTTCGCCCCCGTCACACATATTTAGAGGCTTCAGGCGAGCTTACCTGGTTTAGTACAATAATCTCATCTGCATCCACAATGGTGGACAGCCGGGTGTGCAATAAAGACAGATGTTCTGTCCCTCACCATCTTCTTCATGGGAAGTCATAATATTCTGCAAAGAAAATGAGAAAAAAAAAGTGTTGTTTCTCTTTTATCCTCACTCCTCTGAATGAGTCTGCAAGGTTGAAGTGATATTTTTTTTAGATGTTTCTTTCATTAAGAAACCGTCTGCCTCGCGACAGCAACATTTCTCTGCAATACAAGCTCTGATATGATTGACAGGATTTATATGAAGACCTTCCGACAATAAGGTACATTAAAACAGAAGAAAGCCAACCGAGGCAAACACTTCCTTGACTATAATAAGGCATAAAGCCTCATGAAAATAAAAAAGCTTAGTGTAAATATCAAATGAAGTTTCACAAAACTAGCAGTATTGAGCAGATATTCTTTCTTCACAGATCTGCTAGTGGATCTACACTGCTAAATAGTTTTTTTTTTTAAATTAGGCAGATAAACCAAATGGGGTTTAGTCTTTTAGTCTTGCACAAACAGAGCAAGAACCTTCTCGATCTGGCAAGATCCTGTCCTGACCGGCTGGATTAAGGTCACGGGGAAGCAAACTCAACTCGTTCAGGGGCTCAACGGCCCGGTCGAGCCAATGGTTCAAATTGACCTGACACAATTTGGGCTCAGTTGCAAATAAATAAATAAATAAATTAGTTTATTGTTTTTCATAACCCATTACATTGTATTCTAATACAGGGGGTTCCCAAACTTTTCCATGACGAGGCCCCCCAAAAACCACGAGGGTTCTGGCCAAGGCCTCCCTTTTGCAGGATGTGTGATTGAACCCATCGACAATACTACGGCAAATGTAGACATAAATAAATCAAACATCTGTGAACATCAGATTATGTGATGGTGTTTGATACCAGCCAATCAGAAAGATTATAGAGATGCACCGATTACAATTTTCTAGGCCGTTTCCTATTTTCTCATTGAGTTTTGACCGGCCGATACAGATGTTAGCCGATTCTGATTTCATTTTTTCGAACCACTTTACAGCACACACAAATTCTATATATTTTTTTATAAAACACCATATACTTTTACCCAAACTGAATAATAAAAACAAGTTTAAATGGGTAAAATTCATACATTTATCTATATTTTTGAGTCATTTTCTTTTCTGACATAGGCAGCCTACTCCAGTTCTTGTTTAAAACACACTAGACATGCAAATAATGTGCATTTTAGGCACTTTTTGTGTGAAATCATATTTATTTTGTCCATCAAAAGTGTGCTTTCACTTTAATTGAGCGTGAGCAGCGCAACAAACCCCCGCTTCACTGCTGCTCACGCGACGCTCCTGCTCGCGGTGTGAACGCACTCATTGATTAACATGCACGCCACGCTGAAAATAATACGCGCCGCTCACGCTTGCGGTGGTGAAACGGCCATAATTCACGAGGTTTCCTACATGTGCGTTCCGTGTGCACGTGTGTGATGATGATGTTGCGCGATGTTAATCATGCGGCGCGCCGACTGCATTTGACCGGCATAAAATTGGCATATATGTCAGACTGATTGGCCGGTACCTAATCTCTAAAAGATTAGCATTAAAAAGTATAACGTTCAGATAGGCAATGCAACAAATTATTATAATGCTATTTCATAACAATTCTCATAATAATATAATTTTTTTTACTTTTTTTTTTTTTTTTTTTTTTTTACTTGCTGGGGGGGCCACGGACCCCACTTTGAAAACCCCTTTTTTAATAAATAAACATAGTATGACCCCAACATTTTAGACATATGTAAATAAAATGCCTAAATTAAATCTGTTCATCATATCTCATCATGTCAGATCATGTCTCTTCAGAACATTTTTACTAAACCAGTCGATTTATATGGATTAGTTTCTTTATCTCTTTATGAACTTTTTGAAGTGTCAAAGTGTCGGTTGCATAGCGGTCAATGGAGGGACAGAGATCTCTCAGATTTCATTCAAATATCTTTATCTGTGTTTCAAAGATGAACGAAAGTCTAACAGGTTTCAAATGATTTGAGGGGTGAGTGATTAATGACAGATTTTGTTTTTTTTTTGGGGCGAACGATCCCTTTACGACCGAATGCACAGATCGAATTTACTGTTACACATTGTATTTTCTCTCAACTATTTATGTTCACAGAAGACATACACAATATTTTGACTTATTTCTGTGTATTTTAGTGGTGCAACGCATCACAAATCTCACAGTTGGGATCATTTTTGGATCGGCAAGAAAAAAAAAATGTTTTGGGGGGAGGGGGGGAGGTGTGTGATTGATGATAAGAACATTTACAAACTAGAAATTTCTTAAGTTCTCAAATATTTTCTTCAAAACATCTTAATTTTTTTCTTAAGAAAATGAATGGCTTATTGGCTTTTGGTGTTATTAGATTGAAAGGTGGGTATTGCTGAAGACTTACCGAATGAAAAAACACCTTTTTGCACCACCTGCAGATTACCACAGATATCAGAAGTGCACAGACTATTTTTGTCCGACTAGCTTGATGGGATTTAATCACTCAGCGCTGAGATTTTAATGCACCCTGACAAGTTAAAAATTAATAGGGCCAGTGTCAAAATGCAGAGGTCTTTCCCATTAATTTGCGCTCTGTCTTTATTGCGCTCTTTCTACAGTGAATGCGTCCTGTATCTGTGTGCTGCCTCGCTAGCTCTGGCCAGAGGGAACACATGTATACGCGTTCCCTCTATGATCCATCGGTGTCCTTGTCCACATTCCTGGTACTAGTAATATGTATTATATGCAGCTTATATTATGTTGTGATGCTTAATCTTTAAGACAACCCAACTAAGTCATTAAACATCTTACCTTTGGGGATTTGAGACAGGTTGGTGGTTATCCTAACTTTAAGTTATTTACGATTATTTTTAAGAGCATTATTTTCAGGAATATGAATACTCCTTAAATGTTGTCATAAGAATGATTGTACTTAAAGGCACACCGCGGAACTTTTGGCCACTATGGGGCGCTAGACCTGTAACTTTCAAGTCTAGTGCCCCTAGAGGCCACAAGCGCCGCAGCACTGTCGCAAAAGTAAAGAAGACATCCACTTAATAATTGAATTGCACAAAAGTGAAAAGAAAATAACTTGCTTCAGGTGTGTTTTATTAGGGGTTGGAGATAAACTGTGCAGGACAGTCGATCGGCAGGAGCAGGATATAGACGTTTTGTACCTAAAACTAAGTTGTTATTGTGTTGGTTTTGGAGTCATCTTATTTGTGTTTTTTCCTGTAGTAAACTATGTATTATTAGAGGCTTATATGATTTTAGATTCAAATTCATAGACATTTATTCTAAAATCATATAAGCCACGAATAATACACACATATATGAATTTGTAAAAGGACAAACGAACTGAAGCCTACAAATAACGGCAGTAGGTTTTGACATATCAGTTTTGTTACACGAATTCCCGACTTCGCAGTAAATAGGCTATTACATTATATATCCACTTTGATGCCGATGTTTATGTTTTATTTTCAATAAATAAATGGGAATAGGAGCGGGCTTCACTCATTGATTAAACGTAAACTTTAAGAGTGCTGGCCTGAATAATTAGAATATTTAGAACAGGAGAGAGGCCGCATTATGCATAAATAGTCTTTTTATTTGCACAAACGCGTTTCGGCGCGTGCCTTCTCAGTGTGCAAACTGAAGAAGGCACGCGCCGAAACCCGTTTGTGCAAATAAAAAGACTATTTATGCATAATGCGGCCTCTCTCCTGTTCTAAATGTTTTTATTTTCAGTCATCATTTTCTTCGCCCCTTGAATAATCTTCAGAGTCCCGAAACAGGAGGAGGACGCGGAGGACGACGAGGGAGAGCCGGGGAGAAACAAGAGAGCCTCTTGTTTCTCCGCGAGCACGATCCCTCTCGCGTTTTCTCTTTCTTGCCTCCTCAGGAGCAGTTTTAAACTTTTCCTTGCCTCAGCCATGGCCAGGAGTCGAGCAGGCGGAAAAATAGTAGCAAAAGCGTTAGCTCCTTGAGCATATCAGAGCTTGTGGTCACGGTGACGGTCGTAAAGTGATTCGTTCTCCAGGTCACATGACCTGTCCAAAGACGGTCCGTCTCCTCCAAACTTACATGGGCGGTATTTCAAGAGGGGCAGCCCCGCTCGGAGCATTGATAGTGTCAAACACTGTATATTGGCCTGAGGAATCATTTAAAAACAACTCATATGCTTCAACTCTTTAGGTCAAAAGTTCCACGGTGGTGCCTTTAATATAAGAATATTTTGTATTCCCAAAAACTTTTCTTGTTTCTTAAATTAGAAAGAAGCTGTTAAGAAGAATTTTATTCTTAAGAATGTTTTGTGAATCCGGCTCCTGATTCCTTTCTCAACTCTTTACATTGTGAGTTACGTTAACTTTTTACAAAAACGCTGAGAGGGAAAGAGTTGTTAGCCATCGGCAGCATTTTTGATAATTGTCACACAAATTTCAAGGTCCCCAGGATATTTAGTTGTATAAATATCTGAAAATGCAATATATCAAAAGAAAGAACATTTTCTTCTTTATATATATATAAAAAAAAAACTTATTCTAGCTTCATGCATTAATGGGATTCAGAACGATGATCAAAACACAGATGAAGTAGATCGACAGTCCTATGGCTTCTCGACATTTCATTCAGTAACATTAGGCAATTTTGATTGGATCTGCTGTTTAAACTGATGATCACGATATTTTACATATAATTCTGCATACATAAGATCGCTTGCTTCTGCATCTTCTTCGCATCTGTGTTCTGATGTGGAGATTCAACACTCTTTCAGAAGATGTGTAATAGCGCCCCCCTACCGTATAACAGTGAACACACGGAAAGCTGGAAATTTTCACACAGCTTGTGTGCTTTTGTGTGTAGATAGACAGTACTGTGCAACTGTGTTTTCATAGCTGCTATTAAGGAATCTCCTATTTAATTGATAAAGAGTCCAAAGCTCTTACCTCTTCAGTGATTGAGTCTAGTGAAGACGTGGCCTCGTCGTACAGCAGGATGGGGGGGTTCTTGAGGATCGCCCCGTGCGATGGCCACACGCTGCTTTTCTCCACCTGTCACAACACAACATGCATCAGACCACTCAGGAAGAAACCAACCCTAGTCCTCTAAACCAAGGTGTTCTTTAAAGGTGTAGTTCACTTTCAAATACAAATTTCCTGATAATTTACTCACCCCCATGTCATCCAAGATGTCCATGTCTTTCTTTCTTCAGTCGAAAAGAAATTAAGGTTTTTGGAGGAAAACATTCCAGGATTTTCTCCATATAATGGACTTCAATGGCAACCAACGGTTTGAAGGTTTAAATGTCAGTCTCAGTGCAGCTTCAAAGTCTCGACACGATCCCAGTCGAGGAATAAGAGTCTTATCTAGCGAAAAGATCGGTCATTTTCTAAAGAAAATATAATTATCTACTTTTTAACCACAAATGCCCGTCTTGTACATCTCTGAGATGTGCCACGCATAACGTCATCAAGTTGGAAAGGTCACGCAAGACATCATAAAACATCCAGGATATGCACACGTAAGGACCATTTTGAAACCATAAACTGACACAAAGGGTGCTTTCACATCTGTAGTTCGGTTCATTTGGTCCGGACCAAGGGAGAAAAATTATACTTTGTAGCATTTTTCAGGCGTTTTGGTTCCTTTTCACACCACACGGATTACTCTGGTCCGAATCAGTGGATGAAACGAACCGAAATGCAGTCACGTGACAACATCCACATCACTCGTTGGCCAGATGTGTCTTGAACGTATTTTCATAACTACACTTCGATTGTCAGAATTAACGTGCAGGAAAATTCCATCAGAATTAACAGAATTAATTCCAACAGAACTCCCGGAAGTAAACAAAGAGGAGGGAAACCCCGGCAGACAACACGCCGCTTTTTACTGTGGGAGAGACGACTGCGTGGGCTGATTGTATCCCTGCTCATAGTTTATTATATAGTTTGTCTACGCCACTTTAGGCAAACAATAACATTTGAGAATGAAGCGAGGATGCGGCTTGAAAATAATGTTTTATGCAATGCACGCGGGCGAGTAACTTCAGGAGGAGGTGTGCATTAATGTTGCTAAACAGTGACATAATGCACTGACTACAGCAGCTGGTTTAGTCCAAAATGCGCAGTTCTTTGGCAGTTGGGGTCTGTTCGAGGTCGGATCACGTTCTCACCACAATCCAACCGGCTCCAGAGTTTGTTTGAAAGCGTACCGTGACCACCTCTCCGAGGAGGTACCCTTGTTTGGTCCGCACCCGAGTGCGATTGCTGCATTCACACCTGCACAAACCAACTAAATTCAACCGATTTCAACCCAACTAAATGAGGCAGGTGTGAAAGCACCCAAATACTTAGAAATATGTCATTCAACATACAATAACTTTGAACAGTCCTCCTACTCCAAACTTGTAAACACTGGGTTGGGTACTTCCGACTACGTCTTGCGTGACCTTTCCAACGTGATGACGTAATGTGTGGCCCATTCAGAGATGTACAAGATGGGCATTTGTGGTTAAAAAGTATTTAATTTTTTTTAATTTTTAGAAAATGACAGATCGTTTTGCTAGATAAGACTCTTATTCCTCGACTGGGATCGGTGTCGAGACTGACATTTGAACCTTCAAACCGTTGGTTTCCATTGAAGTCCATTATATGGAGAAACATCCTGGAATGTTTTCCTCAAAACCCTTAATTTCTTTTCGACTGAAGAAAGAAAGACATGGACATCTTGTATGACATCGGGGTGAATAAATTATCAGGAAATTTTTATTTGAAAGTGAACTACTTCTTTAGGGATATAGTCTTTCTTTTCTTAAATACTCCTGACACAAATAATGAGGTGTGTACCTGAGAGCTTCAGGCCTCGTTCTCCGACCTGCGTCTCATATCCATGAGGCATTTTGAGAATGGCCATCATGGATTCCTGCAAGTCTGGCCACCTGGTACACGTCCTCTGCTGTGGCGTTGATGTTTCCATACAGCAGATTGTAAAATATGGTATTGTGGAAAAGCACAGCATCCTGAAATTATATTTACATTTTGATTTCTCAGTAGATGCTTTTTAAAAACAACATGGCATAAAAATAAGTTTCATGAATTTATTTATTTTTCCTGAGCCTCAAATTAAGTCTGATTATGCGTTCCCATGGTACCTTACTTAGAAACTAGTTTCTAATAGTTTTTTAAGGAGGTTATAATTACATCTGATAGTTCTTAAGCGGTTTACACTTCCAGTAATGTTTGAGAATGACATTCACGGATGTTATTACATGCTGTAGACTAGAGCTGCACGATAAAAGATCCCGATCTCGATGCAAAGACCCACGCGATCTTATTCCTAAAAGACAACGATTCGCCTGTCTAGTAAACCTTTGACAAGTCCAATCATAGCGAACATTCAACTCTGCGTTCACGCTGTCACTGAACCAGAGAAAGCAGTTGTCATGCATGAAAAGGCTTCACAAACACAGAATCATTATTTCCGTGTTACAAATGTTCAAATTATATAAAAAGTTCTGAGATTAAAGTTTATAGTTCGGATATAAACACTGATTTATGTCTACAGTAGCGATCAAAATAGAGCAGTTAATAGATGTACCAATTACATCCTTATGCCAATAGGTGGCGACAAGTGACTTAAAAAAATGTATTTGTCTTTGAATCATTAAAGAGGGCTATATGCGTTTTTTCTGAAATTTAAAACTCGCGACTGACACCTGTGGCCAAAAAACAGAACTGCTCTTCCTTTTCTGCTCGCTCTCTCAGCGCACGTCTGTACGTGCACACTTCACAAGTCATCTGCTGCAAGGAGGTCAACATTATGTTTACAGAGGTAAGAACAGTCAAATACATTTATTGTCTGAGATAAGTGTTCTGAGTGATCTGAAACGTTTAACATGAACGCGCTTGACGTCACATCCGCAGGCAGCGCGGGAAAAATCCGACCCGACAGAAAATAGGAAAAATAGGATACAGGCTTATAGGTGCACCCACTGTGAGCAGACAAGGTGTCAGTATGCTCATCAGGAGATGTTGGAGTCATAAATGGTAAAATAAAAAGGCTATTGTTACGTTTATTTTGGGGGGAAAGTTCCATATAGCCCCTTTAATTTAAAGGTGCTGATTCATCCAGTAAATTAAACAAGTGAAGGATTTATGAGCAAGTAATTGAATTATTCATTCAAACCGATTTCTTTTTTAAACATCTTAACATTTTGTCAGAATCTCTAGTAAAATTACATGTTTTTTTGTTTAGTTGTCTGTTGAATCTTGTGAGAATCGTGATCTCTATTTGAAACAAAAAAATTGTGATGGTCATTTATCCAGAATCGTGCAGCTCTACTGTAGACAGCGAATCAGTTTTATCGCCGCTATAAACAAATATTTGAGGGAAAAACTAAAAACTGAAAACGTTTTATGCGTCTTGGCCATTCATTTACACAACAACGCAAACTTTTGAAATCGGGCTTCAAAGCCATTATTGATTTTAGTCGCTTTTGTGAACGGGGATCGCTTTGACAACGTTTGTCGTCTGTACACGAACAAAAAAAAGCGAAGAAAAAACGTACATAGTCATCTAAACATACCATAAATATAAATGGAATCCATACATAAAATTCTTAAAATGAAAGATGAATGAGAAACAGCGAGTGCTCTTTGCCATCGCAGCAGTTTATCTGTCTATGTGATTATCTATAAGTCTATCTGGGGTTGACCAAACAATTCAGGTTTTGTACACAGAGACAAAATCATAAATTATAGGAAAGTTGCTGACCGCTAAAATAACCGTCACTAGAGGATGTTGTGACGGATCATGTGCGCTTCACTGACAAAGAGCCGAGTCGCTCTTCATTTGCATAAAGTTAAAACATATCTCAACTTTGTCACTTTGTCCTCAGCTCATCAATTAATCTGAACGGGATCATGTGACTTTATCGCTGGCGGTGTGAAGGGCAAACCCTCACCTGCGGTATGACGCCCACAGCTTTCCTCAAGCTCTCCAAACCAACATCACGAATGTTCTGGCCTGCGATGTAGATGTTGCCCTGCTGTGGCTCGTAGAAACGAAAGAGCAATCTGACAATTGTGCTCTTCCTGGAAGAAATTAAAAACATTATTAAAGCACTGTCTCAACTGTGACCAACATAAAGACACTTTGCAAGAGCTGCGTACAAAATAGGACGTTTTCAATTGTTCGGTTGTTTCAACAGGTCAGTTTATATCAGCTATTGGCATAGTTTTAAATGCATTACATTGTTAACAACTTAAAATATAAAAAAAACTGTGAAAAATGCATCGTAGTCTATGAAAACTGTCCGTTTTCAAACTTCTGTTCACCCCTGAACAGAGAAGAGCTTAGCCGGGAGTATACAGACACTGAACTTTAAATGTTGGTTGGCATTTGCTGATAAAATTTTACAAATTTGCTTAATTTTTCTCTCAAAACTTTGGTAACAGGGGTTAAGCTTGACAAATGCTGATGACAATTGTGTGTAAAACAAATGGTATGAGATTATACACTTGACTTCCTGCCATGCTGGAAAAAGCATTCAAATGAGGAAATTTCAATCATATCACAGTTTTAAACGGGCAATAATAAAACATATCTAATAGTTCTCAGAACTCTTGCATTTTTTTTGTTGTATTTCTAAGTAATAGGGCTCCAATTTGTACCCTATTGTGCCAAGATCAGAAGTTCAGTGAAAGCTGGAGGTAATATAACGCAAGTAAATCTTTCCTGGAGCACTTACCCAGATCCACTGCCACCAACAATGGCCACCTTTTTCCCTGCAGGGACTTCAAAGGAAACCCCGTCAAGCACCTTTTGTCCCTCCAAGTACTCAAAATACACATCCTCAAACCTGATGGTGGCGCTTCCTGGGGGAGCAACGAGCAGCGGCAGGGCCATTTCTTTCTCCTTCAGGACACAGAGGTTAAAAAGAAGAAAGAAAACACATTTAGCAGTCTGAAGTTTACACTTTGAGGCTTGAAACAGAGGAGTTTCTTCTCAAACGACAAAAATGGCGTCGTCAAAACAATAGCACTCAGCACATTTACTCTAATTCTACACACAGATGCGTTATTTGAGGAATCAAATTAGGGTCTCACAATAATGGCTTGATGGGCAGTGCTGTCATGCGGTGAAAACCATTACTGATCGCGGGCGAACAATCGGACAGATTTTATACACGGTAATTACAGGCTGCATTCGAAATTAGCCAAACGAAGAATGAGATTCATCAACCTCCCCCACTGACGCTATGAAAGACAGGAAACACTCAAATGTTTTCGAAATCAAAGCGAAATACTAGGATGAAACGCTTCAATTTGTAATATTCAAATATAAAAGAAAGCTCTTGTCATGGTATTTTAAAAAGCTCTTGGGTTTTAGAACGGCTAAAGCGAATAATACAGCACCATTCACAGGGTTTTCCTTTCACATAAAATAACTCCGCAAACATCGAAGCAAAAGCCTAACACACCTTTATTTTAGTGTCCACGTTGAGCAGCGTGAAGAGCGTGTTCATGTCGATGAGGGCCTGTCTGGTCTCTCTGTACACGGTGCCCAGGAAGTTGAGTGGCAGCGAGAGCTGGAAGAGCAGCCCGTTCACCCATCACTAGATCCCCCACAGTCATGGTCCCTACAGCAGAAAGAAGCCAGAGTACCTGTTACACCCCGTTTACACAAACACCTTTACACCTGCTTTTATATGCAGTGACGTCACTTTTCCCGACAGAACTGAGTGGCAGAAGAGCGGCTGCATGACTGCATTTAACAGGGAAACTGCGAAAAACGCCAGCGAATCAAATGATTCTCAGTTTAAACTAAAGGTTGGGACTCGATATAAGTGTTCCTTACAACTTGCCAAAGATCCAGTGATCATGGATATTGACATGCATCCAGGAATCGTGTTTCCTGACATTTATAGGAGCCTGAGATTTCAACACCGGGGGAAACACAAAGCAAATTTGCCTGTGATCGCTTTATATAAATACAATATAGGTAGGTCTAAATCCGGGGAGATCACTTATATCAATGTTATATATATCATAATATCATCCAGCCCTAGTTTATTGTCAGTGTTTATTTAGAAACATCCACTTACGCAGGCATATACAATGATACATTTTTAATTGAGGAGTTGTCAATACAATATTATAGGGTGTGATTTTACTAGCCTGGCTCCGCCCTCCTACGGTACTTCCGCTCAATTTTCATTTCCCTTCAGTACGTCATCTGGGTTTGCGGTGTATTCGTGGGTTTTCCCCGATACATTTTTTACCGGTCCAATCAGCGAACAGAGGGAGTGGCTGAGAACGATGATGTTGAGGTCGTGCGCTAGCTTGAGTCGTCATACGTCACGACCAAACGTTAGCGATTGGTTATGGCAAATGCAGAGTGGCTCTGGGCAGATCCAATAGTTTTAAACTTCTACAGAGTACCCACCTACGAGGAAGTTAATGCTCGTCAATGGAGAGAGGCCAGACTCTCTGTACAAATGAAATGTCAGAGAGTCTGGTAGGACCAGGCTAACTTCCTTTTACCCCTAAATTCAACATATTGACTAAATGATAACTGCAAAACCACGTTTCACTGGGCTGGATCCAGTTGTTTCTGTGAATTACGGTGATCCATTCGCTTCTCTGTTCTGTAGCTTTCGGCAATCTGTAAAAATATACCTCAGATTTCTTGTCAAATCTAGTTGTGCAGTCAATCTCAAACTCTTTCCCGTTTTAGATGTGTTTTTCGCGGCATGTTTTTGCCACTCAGTGTGTGTGCAACCGCAGTCACTCCGGGCCGACGGTGACGTCACATGCTTTATCATTGTACAACTGCATGTTGATGAAGCACTACAAACCATTTGAATTTGAACCCATTAAGGTAAAAGACTTCAGTACAGCCCTAAAGCTATCTTGTGTATGCTAGTGCTGAAAAATGTGCCATCACTGATTTTCACCTGCCATTATGGCCTTTGCTTGCCAGCACCATAATGGCGGTGAGGCCGACGGTGAGAGATGGCGCTCTGACCGAAGTTGAGCAGGGCCAGAGTAGTGGTCGTCTTCAGAGAGGACGACTCGTACACCCTTCAGAAAACCATCATACCCGCTCAGACTCATACTTCTCATTGTTGAAATACTGAAAGAGAGAGAAACAGAAAAAGACCTTGGGGAAAAGAGCACAACAGAACGGCTGCTAAAGAAAGGTCATGACAATGACCTGTTCGTAACACAAGGGAGTCACATGAAAGACATTCTGTAAGAGCAAATACGTCACTTTGAAATTTACTTGATATTGTAGAACTGACTGGAATCACATACAATGAATACAAAGCCCATTACAAAAAAACAAGACATCAAATGGTAATAACCATGGCATTTATTATGCTAATATAGTATGATAAAAACCATAGTATATGATTATATTCATATACTATGACATTTTCATGCCAATGTACTACAAGAAACATGAGATAATCTTTTTTTTTTTTATTCAACAAAACCAATAAACCAACAAACAAAAAAAAACCTTTTAAGTGTCTGTCATCTCTCTAAGCAGTTCTCAGGCCTCTGGGATGTGAAATCAAGCGTGTAACAGCACCCATGCCACATGCTGCTGATGCCTCAATCACACATCCAGATGTCAATTAAAGCTACAATTGCATCTCTCCAAATATCAGCAGCTGAGTACAACCACAGGCTAATGCCTTCAGAGGCTCAAAGATGAGGCCGAGTGGCTCAAACATCTGACTCTTCAGCAGAGAGTGACGGGAGTGAAGACAGATGCACAGAGAGTGTGTGGCTCTACAATACAAGTGCGCCACAATTAATTAGCTCTGAAATGTGGCAAACAGAGGTGTGGCGATAAACAGCGCCTGTTGTTTATGTGGAGGACAGAGACAGGATTACGAAGAGCACCAGAGCAACCAAGATTAAAAACTGAGCACTGCTTTTCTCCACCAACACATTAATATATGGCCGTACATTTGGCCTAATGATAAAGCTTATAGAGGTCGACCGATTTATCGGCTGCTGAAAGAATCTGTTATCGGCAAACATCTATACTGAGAGTTTTTCCGGGTTGTGTCCATTACTGGGAGCGGCTGAGAGAGAGAAGCGGCTGCTGTCATTATACAGTACGAGAGCGGCCTCTAGAGGCGAAATAAAAACTAGCACTAGCCACGTTTCCGTTACCCTTCCAAATTGCGCAAATTGAAATTGAAAATACGCTCAATGGAAACACGTCAATTTCGCAAATACTCCCATTTATCGCAAAAAAGTTTTTTATGCTCGCATAAGGTGGTTTTTCAGGCAATTCGAAAAATAAATATTTCGCAAAACTGCAATACATACAGACGGTTGGTCTGGGAACGCCCCGTCACGTGATGTGAATTTAGCCCGTGGGGGAAAACATTGCCTTGCCGCTAATTGAAAATACACGGTCGTCTTGGCCGTGTCGTTTTCTGTACCCGCCAATAAACAAACTAATTATGAATTGAAGTTCTACATCCTTCCTAATAAACACACATAACCGTAGTTCGAGGTCTACACTCAATACAGACTGCAGTCTGTGAGTTAGGATAACTTCCAACTTCGTACTACTGATCACCGTTTTACAAAATGATTAATAGTTTGGAGTGAAGCATACGTACAAGTGACAAGGTTTTATGGACTTAT